>PVHY01003850.1:0-101874 GCA_004024945.1 Uropsilus gracilis
CACCCCCCCACGCGAAAAAATAACAAAAGAAAATCATTGCAAGGGGAGGGCCAGCTGTGTCAATTAAGTTAAGTGGGTTGTGCAAGTACCAGAACTCTGTTAACAATCTTGAACGATTTGAATCTGGAGAGAGGGCCTTTCAGAAACTCAGGGACAGCATAGGGCACTGAGGTAATTTTTATTATCCTGTCTGCCTTTGCCTTTATCCCTTAAACTTGGCCCTGGATCACCTCTAGGCCTTGTCTTACTCATTGATCAGAGCTGCTGTCATGTTTAGGGCTAAACCAATTGCCAGTCATGGAGAAAAATTTCTTGTTTGATTTAGACTAATCAAATTTCACCTGGAGGTAGGACTGTAGGCCTGCCTCTACAAGCTCTTGTTGCTCTAAAACTGAACATTGTTGGGGTTTTTCTAGCAAAGAAGTGACCACTGGCCAGTCATGGAAAGGGTCTCCTCATGCAGGATATAAAATGGTGTTTTATATTAAAAAAAGCAGAAAAAGCCAAAAAGCTGTAGACTAGATTGTAAATGAAACATTAAATATTTACTATTCTGAAATTTTAAAATATTAATAACATTTATCTTTGAATCATGAGTAAGAAGGTAGTTTACATGTTTTCATATTTTCTGAGATTTCTAAAAAAAACTATATGAAAAAAATTTATTACTATTGATAATATTCTATTTCCAATTCAAAATTCTACTCATCCAGGCATCTATTTGCAGAATTTTATTGGAGAGCACACAGGCTCCTTCAAACCCTCATTTGGTCCATGGTCACCTTCCACTAAATTCTCTAATGCTGCTGAAATTTGCTCTGGGGACTTTTTAGGAAAGCTGTGTGCCTAAATAAACAGACCAATTTCCCTTGTCATCGCTGGTGAGCTGTGACCTGACTTCCTACTTGCAAGGCTCTGCAGATATGAAATGTTCAAAACCATGGAGCTAGAAGCATTGAGCAAACAGATTTGCTATATTCTTTCCCATAGCTTTCACCTAGTTGAGAAGATGAAACTATGTTTATGACATCTAGGTCCAAGTTACAGATCAGAAAGCTATTCTTACAGAAACCCCTCCCTGATAAGGGCTTTGCCCACCACCAGTTCAAGCACCTCTACACAAGTTACTTGCCGAAGTAGGACTGAAAATAGCCATGACATTGTTCTGATTTTTTAGGACACCCCACCCAAAGTTTATCTTACAATGGATGACTTTTCTCCCCTATTTCCATCATAAAAAATTAGAATGTTTAAAATATGTAGCACATTACAAATAACACATTGAACCAGCAGGCAGCCTCCTGAGGGCTGCCTGTGCGCTCCGGTCCCTAGCTGTCAGAGCTCCCTTGCCAGGGGAGCAAAGGGGTGAAGGATCCTGGGTAAGCCCCTAAGCCGGGTGAACCCTGGAGGGGGGACAGGGTGGGGGCTTTGGTGGCCCCATCCACCAGCAGGTGGCTGCTGCACAGGGCATCCATCTGCAGCCCTGATCGTTGGAGCCATGTTGCCCCCTGTTCCTAGCCCAAGGGGAGCATGGAAGGGTGGAGGCTCAGTCATCTGGGCCCCGCCCCCCTCACAGGAGAGGGAGGAGGATTCCCTTCCATTTTGCTTTCACTCCAGCTAAACGTCAAGAGGAGCAAGAACTTGCACAACACAAACCCCATCTTAGAACCAGTGAGGGATCATGCAAAAATCCAGCCCACAAGCTTGAGCTGGACACAGCAGATGGACAACCGAGAGAACCAGCGCACGCGAGACAAGAGAAACAACTATAGAGACATGATGTTACAATGTGCACCTGTGCGCTCACCGGCGGGGAAGACCCGGGACCTCATTTCTGAGATGCCTTGCAGGAGAGCAAAGCCCCCTCCCCACACTACGGGAGAGGAGAGGAAGACCAAAGATGGGGTAATTGGCCCTACATCAAAACTGCAAACTGAGGCAGAGGAGATGATCCACAAAGGCCATTCACAGACGCCTGTATTCACAGAAAAACTTCTTCACTGACACTGGCTGGGGGCAAGACCCCCTAAATCTGGCACCAGAGCCATAAGGTAAAGCAGCACAACAGAGGAGATGGGATTGGAGAAGACAACCTGCAGCAAAAAAACATGGATAGGTCACAAATGAATACAGACTGGCTGCCCAACGCAAATTTAAGACTGAAAACCAATCATCAAGGTTAGCTTGGTTCCAACAACACAGTCCCTCACCCAATGAAAGAACACTGCCACAGGAAAGAAAGAGACTGGACTCAATACAGATTAGTAAACAACAAAGAGTGGGGTTTGAGAGAATGGAAGGGGCACCAGAGGGAGGAAGGAGGGGGAGGTATCCCAAAAACCACTTACGGAGGTTGTGATCTAAAGAACAAAATAAATAGCATTAAAAAATAGCACATTGGCGCCACCTATTGATAACCCTGTAGATAGTCTTTTGCTCTTCACGGTTGAAACATTTTTGGGTAAAGGGATTTCTACCCTCTATTTTCTACCTTTCCCCTCGCACCGACCCTCCAGATCATCAGTCATGGCTGTCTCCTGTTTAACTGCTGAGCTTTGAAATTTCTTTGTTTAAACAGCTGTCTCATGAGCCTTCTTCAGTCTCATAGGGACTTCTCAGGAGTTTTCTCACTCCCTTCTATCAAAGGGAACCTAGTCTCTGATTTTGAGTTTGATGTTTTTAGTTCTCACATAAAAGTGAGATGATACAGTATTTGTCTTTCATCTTTCTAAATGTAAGTAAGGATGCATTCAATCCTGAGCAAAGGGACTGGGGTTGCAGTTCAGTGTGCAAAGTGAGGAGATCCTAGGATCTTTTAATGTTAGGTGAATGGAGCTCCTGAAGGCCTGGGGTTCCATCACAATGAACCACATAAGCCCAGTACTGTAAGGGAGTGTGTGTGTGTTGGGTTTCATGGGTAGAAATTATTAATTTTACCAATAATACAATGAAGAGCTTTAAAAAAAGAATTCATTGTGGGATACTCCTATATCCTGTGTTACATCTTGTTGAATATCTTTTCTCCAAGCCCCAGCAACTGATACTCCAAATATGTCACTGTAGTGGGTATGATGCTGGAAGCCTACTCTCCCCCTGCCTGCCATTAACAGTTGATAACATACATTTGATAAAGAGCTAGCTACTCTCCTATTACAATAGACTTGCAGATTTTGCAGAGAGCTGGTTAGTACTTTAATTTGCATACCTGCCTGGCAGGACTTCATCCCTAGGAGTCCTTGGCAGGAGGACTTGGGAAGAAAGGTATAAATAAGCTTGAGGAACAAAGGGATTCAGCCATTTTGGAAGGAAAGATGGAGGCCATGAGGCCATGAGGCCCAGGGCTTTGACCCAGGCTGGAACTTAGGACTTTTAGTAAGCATAAGCTGACTGCTTGCTGGAAGCTAAAGAGGATGGAGATTTGAACTCTGTGTTGGAGTTTGACTTACTGAGTTTGATTCAGGTGTTTCTGAAGAGGCCTTGTGAGCTAGGCCCGAATAAATGAACTTGCTGGTTCCTGTATTTTGGAGTTTCTTTCAACGGCCTAAAGTGAGGAGGACACTACATCAAAGTGAAGACAGCATTATGCTCTCATCTATCTGCTTAGAAAAGCTGGAGCATGCTGAAGAAAGATATCTACTCTTCAAGCACATGTAAATGAACTCTGAAGGATTGGACAAGTGAGGAGTTTAACAGGACTAAAGAACTGAGGGTTTTGGACAATCTTGGGGAAGGGCTTTGGATAATGAGGAAGATTTTAGATAATGTTTGAGTAGTTGGAGTTTTTCTTATGTGTTTCTTTCTGTAGAAAATAGAAATTTACTTTGTCTAATGATAAATTAGTCTGCACTCTAAGAGTCTTGTTTTAGCTTGGAATTTTAGTGAAAAGGCTGGGGATGGCAGGAAGAGCCTACAATTTTGAATGTTTTTAGGCTGCAGGAGCTGCAAAGGGTAAATTGAGGCAAGCTAATAAGGTTTAAACTGCAGTTTCTGAGTTTTTTTTCTACAATCTTGGGGCAGGGATCTGAGAAGTGGTGGCTAGAATCTGCATAACAAAGGTGACTAGTCTGTGAAGAAATTCACCTGCAGGAGGTTTAGAATTTGAATTTGCCTGGGATAAGCAGGCAGGTAATTTGAGTTTATAAAGTTAGAAAGCCTCCTTTAGCCGATAACATAATGAGAGAATTCACTTCATTTACACAGAATATTAATTGCTGATATTTAAAAATTTACTTTCACTAATTTGTTTTTTGTATGTCTTTAAGAAAACATCTCATATTTTTTCTTATTTTAAAATTTGTTTCACCTCTATTCCTGCTTCTCAGATTGCTCAGGTTTTTCTTATTCTACCTTCTCACTAGAGTAGAAATCCCCTCCCTCAATCATCTCTTGTGTTCCTTTGTCCCTCTCCTCTCTTCCTCCTTCCCTTTTAACCTCAGAGCCTTCAGGGTGCTTATTGCTGTCCCCTGGTTTTTCACATTATTGAGTTATCCACTATGTAAATGCCCAGTATTTGTTTTTATACATTTAGTGGGAATTCTCTCAAGTTCTCTCCATTTATTGAAAATGATGCATTTCACCCTTTCTTTTGGCTATGTTATACTCCATGATGTGTGTACACCTTATCTTCTTGATTCAATCTTCTGTTGATGGGAATTTAGGATGCTGCCCAGACTTAGCTATTGTAAATAATACAGTCATGAACTCTGAAGAACATGTAGGTTTTTCTGTTGATAGTTTTGTATTCTCTGGACTGGAGAATGGATTTTCTCAATCATATGGAATTTTCATTTTTAGGTTCCTCAGGTAAACTCCAGATAGTGTACCTTGATGGTTCCACCAGTTTACATTCCCACTAACTGTGCAACAAGGTTTCCTTTTTCTCTTCAACACTTTCTTTTTAATGGTATGCTTTTACTTTTCTCTCTTCTTGCTCCACCCTGGCTCCCCACAAAAAACCTCATGAGTTCCCGAATCATCTTTCTGTTTATCACGTCCCACCTTTCCAAGTCCTTGCCAACCTCTAATGTGTTTTGCATTGTAGGTCATTCCCTCAATGCTACCCCACTTGCCTGCCATCTGTCAGGTGTTCCTTCTTGTGACTTCAACAAAGGTGTTATGATTTGAGTGCTTGTGTCCCCCAAAAACTCTTATGTTGAGATACTAACCCCTCGTGTGGTGATATTAGGAGGTAGAGCCTTTGGAGGCAATTAATTCATGAGGATGGAGGCTTTCTGAATAGGAATAGGGACCCCAAACAGCCCAGGGAGCCCAAACAGTCTCCATCATGTGAGGATACAATGAAAAGAATGTCTTTTGAGCCAGGACAAATGTTCTTTTCACTGAGACTGAACTGCCACTTTGTCTTGAACCTACCAGTCTCCAAAAATGGTGAGAAATATACATTTGTAAGCTACCCAATTTATGGTGTTTTGTTATAGTAGCCGTCACAGGCCAGGACACCTTATCTTTTTCAAATTTATCAGAACTTAAAATAATTTATTTCAGTTATGTTCACACCCAGGCTACCACCTTGATTGAATCTCTCTGCCATATATAATAGCTCTTCCGTCTCCTAAATGGAGTATGTTTCTTGAATTCAGGTCTGTAGTACTGCCTTGGACAACACTGGTCTCTGCTGATTGACTCACTAAAGAGCTAAAGACTGTTCCAAGGGGGCTTATTATTCCACAGATACTCTGGGCTTCCTTGATGGCATATGATTCGAGGAATGTTGTGTTCTAGTTCACAAATCCAAGGATTACAGTCTCCAGGTACGAAGTAGCTATAAGGTGTACTGTCGCCAGGTGGCAGTGTCGGTCAGCTTTAAATTTTTTCAAAATCAGAGATAAAAGAAATTTGTAATATCAAATTGATCTTGTTTTCTGTCACAGACCTCTTTTTAAAAAAAATTATTTATATATAAATTTCACATCATTGTAATCCCAGGGATTTAGCTCCCCCCCCACCATACCCCCTTTCCGCCCCCTGCCCGAAGTTGTATGCCTCAGTTTGGTGCTTAGCTTGTTTTGCCTTTTCCTTATGGCCTTTGCTTATTTTTCCCCTATATCTCATATATTAGTGAAACAGTTTGGTTTCTGTCTTTTTATTTTTGACTTGTTCTGCTAATATGATTTCTTCTAAGTACATCCATGTTATCATAAAATAATCAAATTTGTCATTTTTCATTGATGGGCAATATTCCATTGTGTATATATATACCACATTTTTTTCATCCAGTCATTTGTTTTGGGGCATTTAGGTTGCTTCCAAGTCCTTGCAATTATAAATAGTGCTGCAGTAAACATCTGAGCACAGGTGTCCCTTTGTACCCACATTGAGATCTCTTTTGGGTAGATTTCCAAGAGAGCAATTGCTGGGTCAAATGGTAGTTCCATTTTCATTAATTTGAAAGTCCTCCACACAGCTTTCCATACTGGTTGGACCAGTTTACATTCCCACCAGCAGTGTAAGAGTGCTCCTTTCTCTCCACATCTGTACCAGCATTCGTTGTTGCCCGTTCTTTGGATGTGGACCATTCTTACAGTTGTAAGGTGGTATCTCATTGCAGTTTTGATTTGCATTTCCCTTTTTGCTAGTCATGTTGAACAGTTTTTCATATGCCTGTTGGCCATTTGTGTTTTCTCTTTGGAGAAGTGTCTTTTTAGTTCTTCTCCCCATTTTTTGATTGGGCTTCTTGTTTTGATTTTGTTTAATTGTGTGAGTTCCTTGTGGATCTTCATTATTAAACCCTTTTCACTCTTGTAGAGGACAAAATTTTTTTCCCAATCAGTTGGGCTTCTTTTTGTTTTTTCCTGTTGTCTCTTTTGCTGTACAGAAGCTTTTAGTGATGTAATCCCATCTGTTTATTGTTTCCTTTATTTTCTTGCCATCTGTAGATGTTTCCAGAAAGGGATTTCTGAATTGTAATTCATGGAGGGGTTTGCCCAAGTTTTCCTCTATGTATGTTATGATTTTGGATCTGATATCTAAGTTGTTTATCCATTTTGATTTGATTTTTGTACATGGTGTGAGGGAGTTGTCTTGGTCCCAGCACCATTTATTGAAGAGGCTATCTTTGTTCCAATGTAAGATTTCACTCCTTTGTCAAAGATTAGTTGACTATATATGTGTGGTTTTATTTCTGGGCACTCAGTTCTCTTCCATTGGTCTGATTGTCTGTTTTTGTGCTAGTACCAAGCTGTTTTAATTATTATGGCTTTGTAGTATAGCTTGAAGTTTGGAATTGTAATACCTCCATTCTCTTTTTTTATGGTCAGGAGGCTTTTTGATATTTGAAATCTTATGTTATTCCATATGAATTTCAGTATTTTTTGTTCTATCTCTTTAAAAAATGTCATTGGGATTTTTATTGGGATTGCATTGAATCTGTAGATTGCCTTTGGTAGGATGGCCATTTTGATGATATTAATTCTTCTAATCCATGAAAAGGGAATGTCTTTCCATTTCCTTATGTCTTCTTCTATCTCTTTTAGCTGCATTCTAAAATTTCCTTTGTATAGTTCTTTCACGTTTTTTGTTAGGTTTATTCCCAGGTATTTAATTTTTTTTTGGTGCGATGGTAAATGGGATGGTTTTACTGATTTCTTCTTCTTCTATTTGGCTTTTTGCATATAGGAAAACTACCAACTTCTGTGTGTTGATTTTGTATCTAGCTACCTTACTGAACTGGTTTATTATTTCAAGCAATTTTTTTGTGTATTTTTTGGTGTTATCTATATATAGAGAACCATGTCATCAGCATATAATGATAGCTTCAGTTCCCTTTACCTATTTGTATCCCATTTATGTCTTTCTCTTGTCTTATTTCTCTAGCTAGAACTTCCAGTAAATTATTAAAGAGTAGTAGAGAGAGTGGGCATCCTTGCCTGGTTCCAGGTCTTAACTGGAATGATTTTAGTTTTTCCCCATATAGGATGATGTTTGCTGTAGTTTTGTCAAAGGTGGCTTTTATTATGTTGAGGTAAGTTCCTTTAATCCCTAATTTTTCAAGGGCTTTTATCATGAATGGATGCTGGACTTGTTGAATGCTTTCTCTGCATCTATTGATATTATCATGTGGTTTTTGTTTTTTCTTTGTTGATGTGGTGTATTATGTTAATTGATTTCTGGCTGTTGAACCATCCTTGTGCCCCTGGCATAAATCCCACTTGGTCAAGGTGAATAATGCTTTTTATACATCATTGGATTTGGTTTGCCAGGATTTTGTTTAAAATTTTTGCATCCATGTTCATTAATGTTATAGAACTCTTAAGTCAATCAATTAACCAATCAATTGGCCAATCAATCAATACTTAGTTAGTTGTAGCTGAGTCAAAATACATCCTTTTTGGGGGATGGTGGGGAGAGGCTCTGCTTAATTTCTCCTTTGGACCCACACTAATTCCAGAGAAGCAGCACCCATCCTAGGGGGTGAGCACATGTCATTCTGGCTGACTCCTATCTTCACACTTGGGTTGTTTGAGCTGGGAGGCTGGGAGGGCTATGGAGATTTTCTTGAGTTCACAAGCAAAGACAATGACTTGAGGTTTCAGTTGCTTTTACTCCCTTAAGGCAGGTAAAGGTTACTGGGCAGTTCACATCAAAGACTGCTCTCCAGACTTTCCCCCAACTTCTAGTCTCTTATCACAGAGGAGCCAATTGCACAGTGTGATTGCTGCCAAAGAAGTATTTGAGCAAGGATATCTGCCAGATTGAGCCTAAGAAGGGTGGGGACTTGAAGTGGCCCTGTGACCTCTGACTCAGAGTGAGCAAGTGGGCATCTGCTGCACCCGGAATCCACAGGATGAACTGTGAGAACGAATGGCCACAGGTTCTCTCTCGCACTGTCCACACACTGTCCAGGATGCTGTCTTGGATTGGAAGTTGCCGTCTTAGAGCTGTATTAAACTTGGAGATCAAAGACATTTTGTCCTCTTTCCTCCCTGCTCCAAATCAACTTTTTCATTCAAAGAAAACACCAAGTGGAGAACAACTTTATTTTTTAAAAATTAATTTTACGTTTTAAATTGATTGCTCACACATACACATATTATAGATCATCATCTACCACAAGGTTCTCCTACCATCTTATCACTTGTGAACCATCATCTTAATCTTTTGTGCCTAGCCCTCCCCTAGTTGTTTGTTTGTTTTTCCTATGTCCCACATATAAGTGATACCACCAAGTATTTCTCTTTATCTTTCTGGCTTATTTCTGCTGACATGATTCCTTCTAGGTCCATTTATGTTATCACAAATGCATCAAATTTATCTTTTTTGATTAATGAATAAGATTCCATTGTGTACAAATACCACAAATTTCTGATTCATTCATCTGTTTTGGGGTATTTGGGTTGTTTCCATATCGTGGCTATTGTAAATAGTGCTGCAATAAGTGTAGGTGTACAGGTATCCTTTTGAATTAGTTTTTTTTTTTTTTTTTGAGACTAGATCTTGCTATTTTTGCCTGTGGAACCACAGATTCACATTGCCCAGGGTACCACAGATCAAGCAACCCCCAGCCTCAGCTTCCCAGGTAGCTGGGATTACAGGCGCATGCCACCACATCCAGCTATTTTTGGGGGACTAGGTCTCCCTACAAGCCCCTGGCGGGACTCAAACCGTGATCCCTGGCCCCAGCCATGGCTTCCTAGGCTGCCACTTACGGGCATGCACCACCATGCCTGGCTGAATTAGTGTTTTTATATCCTTTGGGTAGATTCCCAGAAATGGGATTAATGGATAAAATGGGAATCCCATTTTCAGTAATTTGAGGGTTCTTCACACAGGTTTTCATAGTAACTGGAACAGTTTGCATTCCCACCAGTAGTATAAAAGTGTTTCTTTCTCTCCACATCCAGACCAGCACTTGTTGTGGCTTTTTTTTTTTAATATGGGCCATTCTTACCAGTGTGAGGTGGTATCTCATTGTGATTTTGATTTGAGAGCAACTTTCTTATGTTCCCATACCATGACTTTTAATTTTATGCAAGTCAAAGTACTAACTTTTTCAGCCAGAACTGGCTAAAACCTTGTCAAAAGCTACCATACCAGCCTCAGGTTACTAGATCAGATATCTGTCAGACTGTCAATCCTGGTTGCATGTATATCCAGGATAAAGTTAGTTCCAGTTGAGGCAGTTTCAAAAGAAAGTCTCAAAAGATGATATGTACTGTACTGCTCTGTGGTGAGCTCTGTGGATGTGATGTCTGATGGAGACCTGTCCAGGGGTCCATGCCCACTGAACTGAACTGGGGCAGTTCACTGAATTGAGAAGAAATGGGAAAAAGGTCAAGCATTGGTTCGGAGCTGAAGTGCAATAGTTCTTAAAGATATCTCTGCAGTCCCTGACTCTCGCCAAAGTTGTGATTTTAGGGAAACAGAAGAAACTATGGATGTTAAATATAGTGTATCCTTATTGGGACAAATAGATGACTTGGAATTTCAAGGTTAAGGACTCAGACGTAGGCTCATGTTTATTTTGCAATGAGGAAACTCAGGCCTAGAGCTGTGGGGCAACTTACCACACTGCAGGCCCTGGGCAGAGCTGGGGATGAGGCACTAAACTGGGGGAGGTAATTATCTAGTACAGGTTCCCCAGCTTCTGCTCACTATTCTCCGTCTACCTGAATTCTTCAGGGGTTCCACAAAGAAGGGGATAAATTTGACCCATGTGTGACTGTGGTGAAAATTCTCAGTGCTTTAGTGTGGCCCTCAAAAACAAACAAATAAAAAACCAATGTGTCTGTGTGATTGCCACAAATAATAGCAGCCAGCTCTGAGTGACAGCAGGTAGTGCTGTCATCACAGTGAGGGTGTCCAATCAGGGGAGGCCAAGGAAAGGATGGGCAAAGACTGGGAATCCTTGCCCTGACTTCCTTGGCCCTGTGATCCTGGAAGTTAAGGGACTAGTTTTTCCAGTTGTCAGGAGAGGCCATTGCTACGCCTATGATGCTCATGACCAGGGACCTGAGATGCAGGGGTGGAGAGGTGGTAGTGTTTCCTGGGACCTCAAGCAAGTCCATTACAGGTACACTTCCATGAAGGGGAGGTTGTGATACTCCTCACCCCCACACAGTTGTGGTTACATGCAGTAACATGCAACTGCTGTGGAAGAGCTACTGGGAACTAGGGGACAGAACTCAGTGACTAGGTGAAACTATATAACATGTAAGACAGGTGGGCTAGGAAGTCTTGCTTCCTCAGTCCATGTGCTCTCCTGCTGCTGAGAAGGAGACATGGAAGGAGACACTTGGAGAAGTAACACTTGGAAGAAACATGTGGATGACTCATGGGAGCTGACAATGGTGGCCTTTCTCTTGATGTATTCCCTTTTGTCCCAGCTTTCTCAAGCTTTCTGCTGGTTCCCTGCCAGAGGGTGCCTAAGATTTGTGGCCTACATCATATGGATCCACAGGGGATGGGTAATTTGGGTGTTCTATTAGGAAACTCTTATTAGGAACTTTCTTTCCTCTATGTACACTAATCCTATTAAAGATCTTTCACATCAAGAGCCTGTCTTTGTCTTTCTGTGGTAGATGGCAGATAATTTTAAAGCTTATAAGTTTGGGGATCCATGGGTGCCCCTTGGTTGCCCACTAAAAAATCCAAGAGTAAAAGTCCCTTGTATGGGCTTGTGGGGGTGTAACACCTTTAGCCTTTCATACTCTGGGAGGGTTAAAGGCTTCCAGGATTTGGGGTTGATGGAATTTAGTTAGTATGTTGCTAGAGATAAACAAAGCCCACCACCATGGAATCTGGTTCCTCCACAAGTGACACTGCCCTCAGGTGGGGGGTGGGCCCCTTAGTTTTAGGAGGATGCTTGGCTGCCAGGCTGTGTTTCCTTGGAGTCAGTCCTGGTTTTCATCTCCCATCTCCCTTATGGGAGTGGACCCTCTGGTCCTGAGGATGCTGTGCATTGTGGGTTAGCTCAGGACTTGCTCCTCCTAAGGATTTGGGGTGCAGGGTTACAAAGGTTATGCTGTACCTATATGGGAACCATCCAGAAGGCCCTGCAGTAATGTCATCACTGCTGAGATCATGGGAATAGTGGGGAATGGGAAACAGGCAGAAGGTGAGATCTGTCACCCTGGTGAAGCCACACCCACACTTCAACTGACTGATTTCTCTCCTTCCCACCCACTTCAAGGTCATTGTGGATTTTCTGATTTGGTTTTGCTTTGCATTTCAGTTTTCTGAGCTGGAGTCTGTCACTCTGCCTCCTCCTACTCCTACGCCCACTCCCCAGGTTGTGACCTTGAACTCAGTAACTGCATTTAGTCCATTCTGTTGAGCTGGGAGTCTTCAACGCTAAGAGGTGCACACAGGGGGCTCCACAGATACCTTGTACATGTTACTGCAGAGAAGACGTGGGGATAAAGAGAACAGGAAAAGGAGGAAATGGATGAAAAGGAAGCAGAGCCTCACAGATTTTTGAGTTACTGGGTTTACAGTGAAAGGGTTTGGTGACTCAGAGCTACCTCTTGTTGAGCAGAGGAGGTGGGTCTCCCAGGGGATCTGTTATCAGCAGAGAATAGTCAAATGATGTAACTCTGAGGATTGTGGGTGGTAAGACTCACACTGTGCCTCTGAGTGTTACCCAGAGGCAATTATTGAAAGGAATGTTTGGGAGGCTACAACCTTGTAAGCTCTGGAGGCAGAGACCAGATGTGGCCCTTGCTAGTTGTGTGGCCCTGGGGAGGACATGTCTATCCTCACATGGGAAGCAGGACCACAACACTTGTCTCTAGGGACTGTGAAGGTCAGTCATCACCATTGTACCACTATCTCCAAGGTGAACTTCAAACCCAAGATACAAGAGCAGTTCCAGGCTCCTACAAGAACCCTTTCCACCTCTGTGCTGGTCATCAGACAGTTTGCAGCTCCTAGGGCTTACTGATGTTAAGGCCAGAGGCTTTGTGGGAGAAACTGCCCATGCTACAAGGCAGGCCTGCTGCTCTCAGAACCACCCAGGCATAAGCAGATTTTGCAGGTGCCCAGGAAGGGTAGGTGGCCATCTCTACCTGCCCTAGGAACATCAGGGAAGGCCTTGGTCTCTGGGCCCCAGGGCTTTGACACTCAAGAGACAAGTCCCTTGGTCCTCTGGGTAAGGAATGTGCACACTGTACCCTTGATTCTGAAAAGCTTTCTGTACACACACTCACTTCTCCTTATTCCACCTGAAGGTAAGAGGAACTGTGCACTTGTTTATTTTAAAGCAGAGTCAGTTCCATGCACTTTCCCCTGTAGGCTCTCTTCTTCTAGAAGCCCAGACCCACTACCTAGGGGCCTGCCTGTTGTGTCCCAGAGAGCAGGGGGTGGGCTGCCACTTTGGCAGGACCTAGCCCTAGGTGGCCAGAGCCCTGGCTTTGACATGTTTCCTGGTGGCAAGCAGGCAGCCTGGATCCAAGGTGGGGAGCAGGCCTTCCTCTTGACAGAGGGGTAGGCTATTAATGACAAGTGGGGGGGGGTGAAGTGCTGGCAGCCACTTTTGGAACCCCCTACCATGGTTATGATCTTTCTGTATTTATGAAGCTATACATTCTGTTAAAAAATAGAAATATCTATCAGTGGTGCGGTGGATACTGAATAGGAGTGTGGTGCTGGGTGTGAGTGCTGTCCTTACGTTAGCCAACAGCCTGCTCTTTAGTCTGTTTATTTCTGTGGGCTCAACTTTCTCATTTGTTACACTAGGGGGTTGATAACTGGTGGGAGCTGGTAGCATGAGATCATTTGTAAGTCAAATAAAAATGCAGGCCAAGCAGCCAGTGAAGAACAGGGAGTTGCCTAGTGCGGCCACTGTCACTGACCAGGACTCCAGCTTTACGATCCTCTGCTTTCTGGGAGGAAGTGGCATCACTGCCTGGGACTGGCTGCCAAAGAAGCTCCTCTGAATGGCAAGGAGAAAAGGCCCTAGACAACCTGGCAACTGACAGTTAAGACTCAAATCCTGGAATCTCAACCAACCAACTTCCACAAATCCACTTTTCCTTCTGTTCATCTTCCTTATTATGTGCTTATTTCTTGGGCTTTGAAATACTGGAGAGTCTGGCTGAGGCTAATTTCTGTGGGTCTGCTTCTGTTCTTCCAGGCTTGACAGGGACATCAGTTCCACATGTTGAGCTCGTGTGCGCAGATCCCAGTCTAGAGGTTTCACAGGCACAGCCACCGGAGGGAGATATGCTCCTGTTTTCTAGGAAAGGAAAAGCAGGGACAGAGAAGTGAAGGAACTTTCCTAAAGTCACAGAGCTAGAAAAGGTTTGAACCTAGGTTATGGAGAAACATGAGAACCCCCACGGCTCTGAAGCAGCTGAGGTTAGTGCGCTACACTTTCCCAGGTTACATGTCCCTCTACCCACCATGTCCAAACACAGCAGGAGATGAATCCCCAAGGTGTGTGTGTGGTGGATGAGGGGAGATCAGTAGTTAGGTGAAAAAAAATCTGAATCCTCGGTCACCCTGCCTCGGGGTTCAAGGGTCTTTTCTTCAGGCCATTTAGTTCACAGTGGCCACTTATATGAGTGGACAGAGTGGGGAAGTGGAGACGCGGTATAGGCTAGCTGAGGGGTTCACTCTCAGGTGCCCATAAAAGGGTTAATATTTTCAGCCTCTGAGAGGCTGAGCCGGCCTATCTTTGGTCGTTCTGGGACACCCCTGTACGTTTTGCTCCCTCAGTCGCCCTATTTCTTTGCGGGTGCCTTTTCACCCAGAGAGATCCGGCGCCGGGAGTCCTGAACCTCGTCGCCACACCGCGCTTGCCTCAGCAATTCCCCGCTGGGCGCAGCTGTCGGAACTTGTTAACTAACAAACTGAAACCAAAACAGCGCGACGCCCAGCGTCAGCGAAGGCGCGCAGATGAGGGGCGCCTCATAGCCCCGGCAGGGCTCGGGACCCCGCGGTCCACTGTGCTGAGCAGCTCTCCAGGCTGCTCCCCAGCTTCCTTCTGTGCTCTTTCATAGGGCGGGAAAAGAAGAGGTGGGGACCCGAGGGTTCCAGGAACCGGGCCCCCAGGAATGGGTGGCGTCCTGAGGGCGGAGACAGGGCGGGGCCCGCGGAGACGCCAAGGGGCGCCCCAGCACAGAGCTCAGAGGGCCTTGGGGTGTCGGGCGAGATGGCGGCACGCAGCCTGGGTCGGGGCGTCGGGCAGCTCTTGGGCAGCCTGCGCGCGCGCTCGGGGCTGCAGGTGTGGCTGCAGCGCGGGCTGAGCACGCCGCGCCGGGCGGCCTCCGGGCTCAGGAGCAGCGTCCCCGCCTCCGCCGCCGCCGCCGCAGCCGCCGCGCAGCGGGGCTCGTACCAGGCGCTGAGCGCGCAGGCGGTGCGGGAGCCGGCGGCGTTCTGGGGGCCACTTGCGCAGGATACGCTCGTGTGGGACACTCCCTACCACACCGTCTCCGACTGTGACTTTAGGAGCGGCAAGATCGGCTGGTTCCTGGGCGGCCAACTAAACGTGTCTGGTGAGTGGGCTGCGAGGGACTCGAGGCATCCCAACTGACGCGTCCCGAGGGGACTCAGACATAGATCAGGCGCGGCCATCCCGGGGTCGGGCGAATCGCAACATCGCTGGAGTCCCTTGCACGCGTCACCCCACCCCCATCCCACCGGGCCGCAGAGACTCCGGTCCCAGGCCTTGGCCGCTTCCACCAAAGTCTGCAGAGACCCAGGGTGGGCTTGGGTCTCCCAGCTGATGGTCCTGCCCGGGCTGAACTCCTTCATCAGCCTCCCCGAAGTTTAATTACGGGTTCTCTCACACATCTGAGCACAAGTCTGTGGGGTGCAATCGGCAACTCCTGGACCAGGCTGGGTTGGAGGGCACAGGTGCACGGGAGGAGGGACTTCCCGGTACCTGTAACCCGGCGGGAGGTAAATAGCCGCAAGCAAGTGCCTGGCTTTTGTTTCTGTCAGCTGCGGTGCGGGCCCTTCACCTGGGGAGAAACCCTGCTAGTGTCAACAGAGCAGTGTCGGTGGCTCTGATTTTCTTCCTAATCCGGAATCCGTTATCTCCGGTTGCTAGCCTGGGGCGGAAAGGAAGGAAAGGCGGGTACCCAACGGCAGGGCTTACTTTGCCTATGAGATCCCAGAAACCAGCCCTACCAAGCCTGCCAGTCCTCTGGAATCTGCAGTCCTCTTGAATCTACTGCTGTTCTTTTAAGATTCTGGCTAGAGATTGGGAGTGGAGTAGGGCGTCAGGGTGTCCTTCCTGTCCCCCAACTTGTGGAGGGGAGCCAGGCACTGGAGACAGGTATGGAAGGTTGGGGACCCAGGGAGGAGGGAATTTGCAGTTGGGGGAGGAGGTGATCACCTCAGGAAAAATGGGGTCTAGGCTAGGGGGATCTGGGGATGTTCCAGGAAGAACAACAGGGGAGTGCCCTGATCAAGCCCTGAACTTTAAACTAGGATGCCTCATAGGACCACTCTGTTTACTGGCTCCATTATTGTAATGAGTCTTAGTCTCCTTTTATGAAGTGGGTGTGCCAATGCCTGTCTGCTAGGTCGACTGTGAGGACAGAGTGCTAGAGGTAAAGAATGGGGCCCTGCAATTACTGGCCATCAAGTATTACTGATATTAATTTATTATATTCAGAAATAACCATAAAATTATAAGTGTTTAGTGTGTTGCAATTATCAAGTCAAACAAAAGAACTCAAGGAAACTGGACTGAATTTTTTTTCATATTGTATATTACTTTACTAGCTTAATCAGAATGTGTCCCTTACCAGATAAATGTTTTCTCTAAAACTGAGCCAGCAGCAGTATTTTTGAACTAGTGGGGACACACACACACACAACACACACACACACCACAAACCCTTAGATTTGCAGAGTTGTTTGAATAGGCTCTGGAAGGGCAAGAAAGTGATTTGCAGAAGGAAAAGGGATAGAAAATGTGCTGCTCCCAGGGAGGCTGTCTGTAGACTTGGGAGACCTTTACAGTTGCCTGAATCAGTGGCAACCTTTCTCAGATAAGACCTCATGGGACAGGCGGCAAGCCCCTTGCTTCCTTCCCTCTGGGTTGGGCTCTGGTCAGCAAACATTTCTGTTTTCTTTTTCTGCGCTTATTTCTCCCAAGGAGGCAATGTTTATGACTGCATTAGCAAGAACTTGAGCTTCAGAAAACTGCATTGTAGAAAAGCCTTTTAGCAGCTTTCTCACCTCCAATGTGTGTATGCCCACTATTCACCTATCAGGAATATCTCTGCCCCTGAGCAATATCCGCAAACCACAGAGGTGACAGTATAAAAATGGACCAGGTCAGTTCCTGGCTGCTCACTGCCACCTAGAACATTGCTGAAGAAGTGAAGTGTTCTAGCCTATGTGATTGTCAAGGTGATGATGACTGGTTTCATAGGAGCATTACTCTGGGAACTTCCATTACCCTTTCAAGGAACTCTGCACCAGATGTTCTCAAAGTGTGGTCCAGAAACCCTGGGGGTGTGATCTTACATCTGTCTTGAAGTGGCCCTTCAGGTACTCCTGATGCTCTCAAGGTTGAGAACCACTGACCTACCCCAAATGAAGATAGAAGTATTTCTGAAATGGGAAACTTGGCATTAGTGCCTAGGAGATGACTATTAAACAAAAGGGTAATTTTGTGGTTTGGTGCAGGTCAGGATTTCTAGTGTGTTTCTAATACCTTTAGTTTCCCTTTACTGTTTTTTTGCTTCCCCCTTGCTGTTTTTGACATTTGTTTTAGAGGATAGTCTGTAACTGAAACCTATACTTTTGCTGCACATTCAGCCACCCCCAAGCTCGTGGAATAAGACAATGTTTTTATTATACCCATAGATTCTGTAGGTCAGGACTTTGGACAGGGTCCAGCCAAGATCCTGCACCTGCTCCCACCTCTGCTGCTAAAGTGACCTTGTTGCTTCTTACTCCCTTCTGGGACTGGGATGACTCCCAGGTGGAGCTCAGCTGGAGCTATAGCCCTACATAAGGCTTCTCAGAACCTGGTGGCTGGTCCAAGGACGTTGGCAAAGGAGTCTGTTGAGCAGGGGTCTCAAAGACCAGGGTAGAAGCTGCTAAATTCCTGATCTCTGTTTTACTTGAGCGCACCTGTGCAAGCACTAAATTAAAATGTTCTTGTAATGTGTTCATCACTGTCTTTAGTGTACTGTGCTCACCTAATCACTGACCTTTGTTACTTATTAATGAAGTGAGTGGGGGTGGGGAAATGACCATGACCTTGAATCTGACCTTCAGCTATGTTGTGGACAGTGCTATGTTTCTCTAAATAGGAAAAATCAGGCTTGCATCAAAAAGCTGGGCTGTGAGGGAAGCAAACTGGCAATTTGAGGTGACTCAAGGCCCATCCCTGATAGCCAGGTGGCCAGGTAGAGTCATTGTGCCAGAGGCTTTCTGGTCATAGAGGATGAGAGTCCACCCCTGTCAGTGACTCACTTCTATTAGTTCTTGTAAAACTGCTTTGCATAAAGTTAGTTGGAAAGCCAAGGTCTAAAAAGGATTCATTGCAGTCTGAAATTGGGCTGTCTTTCATGGGCCTTTGGAACTCAACAGATGTTTTTGCTCAACAAATCAGGAAGTTGCAAATGCAGAATCACAGGGTCATGACTAGTGATACTTTCAAAATATGCAACTGAACTAATTTCTAGCCAGCAAAATTTGAATACTATTAAGAAAAAAATTGCATGTGTTATTGCTTTCAAGTAAAGCTATATAGACACTACTTTTAACCAAATGTTAAACGCAGATTTCTTGGCTTAAATCCCAAATACTAGTTGTGACAAAGGAAACTCTTTTACTTTTTCTCTTTATGACATGCCTCTGGTAATTCAGAATGCAGACATACTGAGGATTTTGAAATGCTGCACTCACTCTCCATTTCACTCTTCTGTTGATGATTAAAATAACTTGCCCAAGGTCTTTCAAGGGACTGTAAGTAAAAGTGTTACCCTAGTTCTTTGGAAGAGGGTCCTATAAAAGAGACTGAATACTTCCCAGTTGTCAGAAGCAAGCCTTACTTTAAATAGCAAATGCTTCTGAAAAGTTGGCAAATATAATTTTTGTGATGTAATATCTTAAAATGGGCCAGAGAGATTTTCTATTTAAAGAAACCCCATTGTGAATCCTTCTGTGAATATTAACTCCCTTGTTTCTTGGGATTAAGATTGAAGTTTTGCATGTAGGTTCACTGAAAGTTGGGGAGGGAGAGGGGTGTATTTAAACAAATGATTGGAGTTCTAGAAAATGCCCACCTAAGTGTGTGCCATCTTTATAATGGAAGTGATCACCCTTTAGTGATCTTTAAAAAACAAAACAAAGCAAAAACCACCCAACAACTCCAAACCCCAAGCCATTTGTTAAATTGCTTACAGCACTGGGTCAGGTCTGGGGCATAGTGCTTAGGTGACTTGACAAGAACCTCTCTTTCTTGGGCCTCAGGACATCAGTGTGAACTGGTCAGCCAGTTTTGGTTTCTTAGAAGTGGAAATAAAGGCTCATAAAGTGACAAACAATACAGATTATGCCCCACTGCCCCAGGGGATGGACCACAAATGAGCAAATGAGCAAATCCACCCCAGGGTAAATCCACTTATTCAAGGTTTTTACTGCTTAACTAAGGAGAGAACTATGATACTCTCACCTTGCTAATCTCCCCCATAATAGAGAAATGAATCTTAGGGACCTATTCTCTACCCTCTGGCACCTTAAGAGTGCTGGGGAAGAGCCTGAGCAGAGTTGACTGTCTGTCCTGGCATGGGGACCCCAGAGCAGAATGAGGAGGCACTAAATGGTGTGGACCACCAAATGGTGGAAAAGGAGGGCTCATCCTTTGCCAGAAATTTGGAAGACTTGAAATAGGCCTAGCCTTTGAACTGAGCTCTAAATTGCCCTAGATCTTTGCCTAACTCTTCTAGGAAATGTTTGGGAAATGAATTTTTTTTGTTTGTTCTGCTCTTGGTTTTTTATTTTTACTTATTTATTTATTTTTTGAGACTAGATCTTGCTATTTTTACCTGTGGAACCGCAGGCTCACATTGCCTGGGGTACCATGGACTCAAACAATCCCCAGCCTCAGCTTCCCAGGTAGCTGGGATTATAGGCAAGCGCCACCATGCCCAGCTATATATTTTTTTGGAACTAGGTCTCACCATGTGCCCCCAGGGGGACCTGTACCGCAATACCTGGCCCTGGCTGTGGCTTCCTAGGTTGCCGTTTACAGGCATGTGCCACCATAGCCAGCCTTGCTCTTAGTTTTTTAGATGGAGATTTTTATTTTTATGCAGAGATGAAAGAGTTGCCTTCCGTTCTCTCTCCCTTCTGCTTGTATTTTCTTTTTGCAGTTGTGGAATGGAAAGAACAATATGTGCTAAAAGTCAGAATATCCATGGCACTTCAGGACCACTAACCCAGACCCTGCACTGTGTTTTTTCTAGGTGATCGGGCTATCTAAGTGCTGCCACAGCAGCTGTGAACAAAGATGGGAGTTATTTGTTTGTGTTTCCCTTGAGAACTGTGCCACCCCATCCGACCTTGTAACAGGAAACTCTCAAATGATGTCTAATTCTTATAGTCACTCCCAGGAACTGTTAAACCTCGCTCCCCCCCCCCCCAACGATGGACAGGAAAGTGATATGTAGATTAAACAACAAGTGCTTCATTGGTGGTCATTAGCCCTACTCTAGATTGTGTGCTAATGCTGATGCCTGGCTCCATTCAGTAAGGACATGGCCAGATGTTTGGAAGCTGCATGCAGAATGGTGTGTGTGGTGTTGGCACACATCTGTCCACCAGCTCATGCTACTGCTTCAGCAGCAGTGTTGCCTCTGGGGACCCTGGTGAGCATGTTTGAGCTCTGGTGATCCTCAGCGGAGGATTCAGGGTGGGCTCCGCACAATTTGTGTGCTAACAAGTTCTCTGGGGATTCTGGGAGATTTAAAATGACTGGTTTAGGCCCCCCAAACTCCTTCTTTTTGAGGAACAGGACCACAGAGATCAGAAGTCTGTTCCCATTACTGGATATGGGGGCTGTTTTGATGCCATTTTGACTTGAATGGTTGTTCAGTCATCCAATTAGAACATCCAGGTGCTTCTTTGCCCTGTTAGGCCGCACATGTATAAATACAAACAGGATGTCTGGCTCCTGCCCACAAAGGACAGCAAAATGTAAACATCTCAGGAAGAGTAAGAGGAAGCACAAGGGAAAGGAAGTGTTAGAAGTTAACGTATCTAGCAGAAGGCTGGCAGCAATGGGGAGAGTGGGGCAGTGTCTCCCAGGTAGGGAGAATCTGTGCAAAGGACCTGTGACAGAAGGTACTTACCAGATTCAGCATAGTGGCGGGTGGAGGGGGGGTGTCTTGATCGTTACTGTCTAATTCTTCCTATATGTAGGAGACACACTTAGGTTGTTCTACCTCGGCTTCAAGACAAGCTTTGGGTTTTGTCCCCTGCTTGTATTAACAACGTGTGGGATTGTGAGATATGCTGCTGGTCTCTTGGTCCTGAGGCTATGAGGGCAATCACTTGTTCAGGGCCTTGGCTGCCATAAGAGTAGACATGGTAAAGGAGTATACCCCAGTGAAGTGTCATTGCAGTTTCCTTGGGCCTTACATAGGTCACTGGACCACCAGAGTACCCAGAGTTGTTTCCCAAACTATACCTGAGCCAGCTACTTTTGGGGGTGTTTCAGAGGGTTGAACTCAATTGGAGCAGGCATGTCAGATTAGAGAATGCACATTCATTTCCTGGGCTCTTTCTGGAGGTAGGGCTGGGACCAAGAGTTTGCATCTGTATCCAGCATCCTGGTGATACCTGGAGCAGCACAGGGCTCTGAGGATCAATTGTGTACTGTGAGAACAGAGCCTTTATGCTGGATCTGGGTCCTGCTCAATGCACAGCTGTGACCCAGTCTTTGAGTACTCAGCCTGGCATTTTGGCCCAGGGTCAATGCTTCCTGTTCCATCAGTTAGGGCCTTGTGGTGGGAGGCGAGGGTAGGGAGTGGATGGTAGAAATCATGGGGAGTTTGAGGGGAAGACCCACCCCTGCTGAAATTTGGTCTTGACTCAGCTACCTGTCAGAGGTATGGCCTCATTTGCTGATTGTTTAAGAGAAGGAATTTGTGTCTTCTCTATGAAATCTCTTGATTTCTAAACTTTTGACTGGATTGAGACACAGACCCACTGGTGTCAGTTTAGTGTGCCATCAACCCCCTCCTTCTCAGTTTGTCATCTTGCTTTCCTCTGCTTCTGTGTTTGGAATACTTCTATTTTTCTAGTGATTCAAATAATAACCGTTAAATAGTATTCATTATTTTTTCCATGACATTTATTTTCATGCATTAATTTTTTGAGGTATAAATAATATACCTGGGCATTGAGGTGACCCTGAGAGACCAGGTAAGCAGATGACTGTTGGTCCCAAAAACTATCCGTGATGTTCATTTCCCTGCTGATGGGAAAGCAAGTTATGGAAACCTGCCTATGGGGCTGGTTGGAAGGGGTTTTGGCATTAAGCAACCTGTTAGGTTTGCCTTGAAATCAAGAGTCATGAACAGGATGTTGGCAAATGAACATGATCACATCAATCTTCTGGTTTATGAGATTACAGGCAGAACTGACTTGTTTTGGGGCAGTCATGTGATCTGGGCTTGGGCAACAGAGAGTGAGGGAAGCAGAACCTCCCAGGAAACCAGCCTGTCATTTCCCCAATGATGCATCATTACTTCTTGGATCAGAGACTAGTTTGCAAGCTGCTGGCTCAACACCAGGAAAGGGGTTCACCTTTGTCCTGGATTGCAGCTGCACCACACTCAAGAGCCCCATGCATTGGCGTACTGTTTGTATTAAGCAGTCTTTCCAAAGACTCAACCTGTGCCTCCCAGTGCAGCTACATATTCAAACCACCCAGGAAGCATGAAAAACTGTGGGGCTAATTGGGTGTCACTGGGGAGTGGTTCAAGTGATGCCGATGGGTAGTTGGGACAACTGAGATGAAGTAAGTACCTGCTTCAGAGAATCCCCAGTGAGATCCCATTTGTGTTGGATGGTCTGGCGCTAGCAGGCTCTGGCAATTGCCCTTCTTGTAAGGAGGTAGAAGAGAAGTGTTCCACTCAGCACTGAGTCACACAAGCTACAGCAGACCAGCCCTGCCCCTGGTTTCCAGTCTTGAAGCACCAAGTGTAATAATGTCAATAAACCTGTTTTATGCAGTCAACTGCTTGGATCGACATGTCTCAAAGGACCCAGAGAGCATCGCTTTGATCTGGGAGCGAGATGAACCTGGAACTGAAGTGAAGATCACCTACAGGTACTGTGTGAACACCAGCAGCACCAGGACCTCCATGCTATGGCTTGTGGTAATGCTGGCACTGAACAGCTCTGGAGGCTGGGCTGTTCATGGGAATAGGACCTCCTGCAGGAGGTCTAGCCCTCTTCTAACCTTGGCAATGCTGTTGTTTCTACATCTCCATGGAAGAAACTGGGTCTTAGGTAACAAATATGGTGAATGTTGAAGGTATTGGTCTTGCATAACCTGGTATGCTTGTGTCCAGTCTTGGTGAGGGCTGTCTGAGCAGCAGGAGCGTGTTTCTCCTTCAAAAATGTTCTCTCACCCCAGAAGAAGTAGATGTGAATCCAAGCTGGAGCAGTGCACAGCAGCTTACACAGCTTACTCTGTGCAGTCAGGGAAGTGAGATGATAAACAATCGAGTCTTTCAAAGAGAGAAGAGATGTGACATTTGTGTTTTCTGATTCCCTATGAGATTGACATGTGCTCTGGGCCAAGCAGCCCTCACTTGCTGTGTGTATGTTGGGGTCTTGAATATGCAGGGTCTGCCTTACTCCAAGGGGCCTGGTCTGTGTATGCAGGGTATTGGCTCCTCCATCTCCATAGATGAAACCCTATTACTTCAGCCTGAGTTTACCTCCAGTGCCATCTCAGGACTTCTGTACATCTAAGTCTGTTGACCTCATCCCTCCCACTTGCCTTAAGTCTTGTGGATCTGACCACACACCTACGGGTAGGCCGAGGCTTTCCCTGTCTGATGACTGAACATGTTGTTTTGACTGTATCATTCAAGCCAGACACTCTAGCTTGCAGTAACAACCCCCTTACACAGACTAGAGTGTGATCGTGGTCACTGTCACTAGGTGGAATTGTCAGGCAAATCCTCTCTGAGGAAGTGATATTTTTAAGGTGAGGTCCCACTGACAGGAAGGAGCAAGCATGAGGAGATTGGGGGAGCATCCTAGGCCACCCAGGTGATGTCAAGAAGGAGAGTAAGTGGAGGTGTCCTGGGAATAGAGAGAGGGGGTGGGTGGCAGGGCCAATGGGAGTGAGGAAATTGAGCTGAGAGGGTGCCTCAGGGAAGCAGGTGCACACCCCAGGAATGGCATTTACTTTCCTGCCACTCAGGTAACTTAGGGGTTGGTGGGCACCCCAAGTGTCTTGTTTGCTTCTTGAACTCAGGTTTTATCACAGACCAAATCCCCCAAACCTGGTAAAATTATCTGCAGGCTGGCTTAGGGATATAGCAAAGTGCACTAATTAATCTTCTGTGGCTTCTGGTAGACACCATTCCACTCAGCCCTCTACCCCTCTAGCCTAGCCCTAACCACCTGACCAAGGGGTCACCTCACTGCTGTTCCCATATCATGTGCTTGGGACCTGCACTGATACTTCCTCACTCTGCCCCTGTACCACACTGGATCATTACCTGGGAGCTCTGATGCCACCAGGGCCTGAGGAATTCTTGGACAAACCAGCCACATCAGGATCCTCAACTTGGGTTTAGCTTGCTGGACAATCATTAACGTATCTCATTCCTCAGGTCATCTGTAGAACTTGCAGTAAATCTTAGTATCCCTAGTGTCTAACAACCCCATAATCCTCAGTGACACCTCATTTCCACTCACAAGAATCCTGCTATTTCCCACGTGTACAAGCAGATAATCACGTGCGTGCACATATGAGTACACTTGTGTGTGCACAAGTGCACTTACACATTGTAACATGCCAATTCTTCAGGTTCTACGTTGTATCCTTTGTGTTCAGGGACCCATGTGGGACACCTCTCCAGGTTGCAGGTATGGCCCTGCCTCCTGCTTGGGGGGCCATGATCAGGAATATATGCCTGAGGGGTGGGGGGCTCTCAGGGTACCGTCAAGTGTCTTTATTCTGAGTACTTGCTGGATGTATCTGTGACTCCCCAGGAGCAACCAGTTCCGAAGTGTGCACCCACACACTGTGGGGGTGATCTCAGCAGTGAAAGTGAACCTTGTGCTGTGGTGGGGCTCTAGGAGGAGGAGAGCCACATTAGTGGTGGTTCTAGGGAGTGTCCTCCTTCAGATATGTGGTGCTCACCTTCTGCAGGGAACCAGTAGGACGCTGCAAGTCCCTGCTTGGTTGGTAGAGACCAAGCTGGGATGGATCATGCCTATCTCCCTGGAAGGGGGCAGCCTGCCTGCTGAGGCCAGGACTGGGTTCAGGCCAGAGGGTATTGTAGGGAGATTCCCATCCTTCTGCTCAGAGAGGGAAGCTCGGAGGCAACTGGGGTAAGCCGTCCTTTCACCCAGCAGGATGCCACTCTGGGGACCACTCTTGCTCTGCTGGTGACTTTCAAGGGCAAGAGCTGCAGAGGCCAGGGGAGGTGCAGATAACCTGGAGGCTCCCTAAGGCTATGACCAGACAGCACCAGCACCTGGGCTGCTCCTTCTGTCTGTGAGGTTCTGCAGAAAGGTTCCTGTTTTTGAAGATAGTCTTCATGTCTAATTCAAGTAGGCAGATTCTAGGGCCTCTGGGAAAACACAGATCCCTACCTTCAGGACAACAGCAGTGGGTGTTGGGTAGATTAATGAGATGTCAGGACTATAGTCTGCCTAGGCTGGTGTCACAGACTCCCTGCCTGCCTGGGGGTTTGGCTAAGAGTTTGCATGCTGGGGATGGACACAAGGTGTGGAGTGGAGCAAATTAGCCTGTGGGCACTTACCCTGTGGGACTACCAGATGGAGAGGAGAGCAGGTGTGAGAGCAGTGCTCAGAGTATTAAGGCTCAACTCATCTTCTCCCTGAGATTCTATGAAAAGAGATCTGAACTTGAACTGGTCCCTTTTAACCAAGCCTTTAGACTAGGTTTTAGCCCTGACTAGTTCTGTGACTGTGAACCACTGTTCTGGACCTGTGTGTCTGTACAGAGAGGGGATGGGTGAGACCAGAGCTGTTCGAGCACCAGCGGGTACAGGTTGGTGCGTGATAAAATGGGTATTAAGCAGCTTGGCAGCTTGCAGCATCCCTGTGTGCCAGCAGGGCAGGTGTGGTCCTGGGTGTACCTGCATGGCCAGCTCAGTGGTTTGCACTGTGGGTCAACACACTCACCTTGGGGGTGATATCTATAGCTGTTCCACCTGAACCCTCTTAGGGACAGGGGTTGTGCACAGTGAGGGACCCCTATCTAGAAGAGCGGAGAGAGGTGAGGCCCCCCTCCAACCTGTTTCATAGTCTCTCCATGTCTGGCTTACTCCCTGGACATGCCAGGCTGAACAGTGGGTATTACTGAGACTCTACACAGCCCAATGCCTAATTGTGTAGTGTCTGCAGGAAAACACACATGATGGACTGACCCCCTGGAGAGCCCCCTGGTCCAGGGTAACTAGACCATCACATATGTGCAAAGGGAGCTGTCTGTGGCAGTGTGGCAGGCCCCTCCTGCAGAGGCTTGTTGGTGTTCTCAGCTCCAGATGTGTTCAAACAGGTCACCTACTAAGGGCAAAGCGGTGGCCAGTCTTGTGGGCTCCAGGGATGGGCAACTGGAAATCTTACCACACACGCCCCTGTTGGGATAGACTGGGAAGCCATGTGGAAGTTGGGTGTGAGAGGCACTGGGGGAAGGTTGATGATGAAGGCAGAGGTGAGTGGCTGCAGGGTGGAGAGCCAGTCAGAAGACCTCTGCATGCTTCTTTGTGCCCTGCCTGTGGGTGGTACAGGAAGTCAGCCCACCTTCAGACCCTCTGTTTTCCCATCTGCAAAATGCAAATATGCTTCTCCCCCAGTGGCTGAGTGTGTCAGCATGACTCAGGGATGAGATCCCAGAAATGTGGCATCTAAGAGGGAGAGGATCTGTGTCAAGTGTAGACTGAGACCCATTAAAGGAGGGTCTGCAGAGGGTTTCAAATCATATGAAGGACTTCTGGACCTGTGGTAGGCTGTTTTCAAGGTGAGGACACCTGCTGATTGTAATCTTGGGGGAATAGTCAAGCCAGCTGAGGGACAGTCCCTCCCACTCTTTGCATGCCTGACCCTTATACCTTAACCTTCACCTTACCCTCAAATTAGCTATTTTGGTGAGCAAACTCCCTTATTAAAATTATAGGGCCATGGGAGAAAGAGCCCTTAACTGACTTGATAGGCAGGTGGGTAGGTGGGTGGGGTTCCTTGATATGAAAAATTCCATGATTGGCCCTGCTCTCTAGGACAGGAATCACTGCCAAATAGGGCAAAGTCTGCTTACATAGTGAACCCGAGAGGGTGGAGAGGCCAGTGTGTGGTACCCCCACCTACACAGAGGGCAGAGCCCCAGACAGAGCTTCCCGTGATGACTTCTACCTAACTCCAATTGCAGTGCTTGCTCTGGAATCTGCACACCAATTCCCCAAATCTGATATAAACTGAGGTCTCTTGGAATGTTCTGGTCTAAGACCAGCATCCACCCTTGTTTAAGCATCTGGGTCCAAATGTTGAAACTGACCAGGGTCTTGAATCTTTTTGTATTTGACCACTTAGTTTTCTTTGTCATTCTGGGTAAATTGAGGCTTCTGGGCTGTCATCTTTAGAATGGCCACATCTGAGACTACAGCAGGAAGCCAGAGTTGCTGCAGGCTCACTGGTCTTCTGGCACCCTCTTGCAGCTAGTGGAACTGCTTGCAGAAAACCCCAGTGCCTCCAACATCTGACTGTGCTGGATGGCAGCGAGGTAGTCTGCCTTGTATGTGATGAGTTTCTGCAGAAGCCCAAGTGGAGATGTGCCCTGAGAAGTTACACTGCAGGAAGTGAGCAAAGCCATGGCTACTGCAGGTAGCAGCATGTTTGTGGAAACTAGTTCCCTTGACACTGGGAGTTTGAGGGGTCAGTGCAAGGACCAGGGTGCTGTCATGGGACCTAGTGTCCTTCCTCCTGGTGTAGGTGTCTGAACCTTCTGAGTCACTCCTGTGTGCAAAGGCCTTTGGCCATCAGCTGTTCAAGGTCTGCACTAACAGACTCTGGTCTTTACTCTGGAACTTAGTCCTTCCACTAGGATAGGCCTTTCTAGATGCGGATTCATCAAAAGTCAGGCCAAAGGACAGTTTTCTATCCTTACAGATAAACCCATTGATGCTTTGGACTTTGCAACTGCAGTGTGGAGCGGTTTTCCAGTCTAATGTTTTACATGTGGCAGTCTTTGGCATGTCATCAGCTGATGCAAGTGAGGACTTGTGGAATTATAGATTGGTGCCTCTTCTGAAGGTGGGTGAGGCCTGGTGTGACTCCAGTGTCCAGCGCTTTCCAGTAGGGCTGAGGGCATAGCCACTGGCAGTCACCAGGTGTGGGCAGCCGCGAGTGGGTATAAGCCTGTCTGCCTTGTCCCAGAGTATGGGAGAGCCATGGATGTGAAATCAGTACAAATGGGGCTGAAACTTCCAACCAACAAGCCAAAGGAAAAAGGTGGCACTTTTTAAAATGCGGCTAGCCTCCCAGTTCTTTCAAATTCGTAGCAGTTACTAAAGTCAGAATGCAATTTAAACAACAGGGTTTTTTATTAACAAGGAAAATTAACCAGGAAAACAGAAAGTCAAACAGAAAGTCCTTAAAGCCACAAGTGGCCAGTTATCTTACCCCAGGAACCATTAAAAAAGGTTCCAGAGACACATGTCCAAGATGGTGCCTCTTTGCCCCTCCAAACCTGAGGCAGGGCACTCTGCAAAGTCCTGTCTTTCTTTTCTGTTTTCTCTTTGCTTCTCTCTTCAGAGTTCCAAACTGTGGCTTCACCCTCTTCAAACTTTTTCAACAAATACTGATGCAACAATCAGCTTTCCAAATCCCTGGCTATCTGCAGCTACCAGCTGGACACCTTGTGGTGTCACGCTCTCCACACCAACTACTCTTATGCTGGCCACTCTCCCACCATGGCTCCTCGCTACCACCAGCTCACTCTTCCAGGGGGCTTTTGCCCAGCCTGGCCACATGACCTCCTTTATCAGCCTGCCATTCTTGTGTTTCTCCCAATTCTCTTTTGGCTGTCTTTTTATCCTCCCTTTTCATGCTTTTTATTTTCTCTCCTGGATCTTTCTCTCAGACCCTGCCCACCAGGCAGTATGGCGTCCAATACAATTAAGTCACTATCAGAGGCCCTGGCTGCTCATCCAGTCACCCTGTATCATATGGAAACCCAGTTTTTGAGTTTAGACACAACTCAGGCCTAGGGTCAGCCGGTGGGAGTAGCCTGGGAAAAGAGGTAACTTGGAACAGAATGAAAGAGGTATGCATTTTCTTATACAAATTATCAACAATGTTTTTACAAAATAGAAGCTTTAGTGGGAGTGACCTTTACAGAAAGCCTCAATGAAAGGGGATAGGGAGGAGCATCACAGACCCCAGGGCTGGGTTCCCCCAACCGGGTTTCTTCCTCCTAACTCCTGGAGCAGTTAGAAGTCGGTGCATGCACACTGAGTCTGGTAGAATATTACACCGTAGTAACTGGCAAATGCTGTTAGTCAGGACTTTTTTTTTTCCCTCAGAGAAAGCTAGTTGTGAAGCATTTGCCAGCATAACAGTGGGGTTCCTGAGTTTCCTATTCTTTTTAGCAGTTTTGAGTTTTTCCAGGCAGATTCTAAGAACTCTGGAGAACAGTGGGACTGAGGCACTGAGCTTGAGCACTGGGTGTGGCTTTGTCTCCCTCCTTTTTCCTTCTGGTGTTTGGGATGTTCTCTGGGTTCACAGTAAAGCCTGAGAAACAGAGCAGCACCCCACACCCTCATATGTGTCTAACCTAAGGCTGTCTGCACAGGCTCAGCTGCCGTGGGCCAGGGGGTGTCACTGCTGTTGCAACCCCTCACAGCCTTTGTGGGGAGAACCACAGATGCTACTTGGGCATGTACCTGGAGCAGGAGCTGAAAGCATCCTGTGGTACTTTTCCCCCCCTAACCACAGAGTTAAGTGAATGCTTTAAGAAAGTTAAAATCTATATCCACTTCCCAATTCCACCAGGGAAAGGACATCACTGGCTTTCCCCAGGAGGTAAATGACATCTGTCAGCTGTTAAGTGAATGTCCTGCAAGGCACCAGCTGTTTTGGGATGGTTTTCCAGAACTGGGGGGTCTACCAGTATACTAGTTCTGGGGACTGTCAGCTTCCAGGAACTTCTGGGATTCAGTGTACTGGTGTTACCAGGAAATCAAGGGCTCAGCAACCTGAGGTGTGTTAATATTAAAACTGTGCTACAGGGCTTGGGTAAGGACTTAAATGCAAAGCAGGTCAGCAGCAGGCAAGAGCCCCAACTCATCTTCCTCCTCCTACCCAGTGGCCTGAGTGGGAGGCTTACATCACATTTTGGGAAGTGGGGCTGGGAAGAACAAAAGAGTTATATTTTATTGGCTGGGGAGTGGTTTGGGGCACAGGAATGTGGGTTTGGCAGGAGTTCCTTGGTTAGTGGGCAGAGGGATAGAGGATGCAGAATCAGCTGGTTGAGGGGGCTCTTGTTCATATATGGGCTGACAGTCAGTGGATGACTCATGGACAAAGACTTGGACCGTTGCTAGGCTTTCTTTATCTGGCGAAGGAAAGTTGCTTAGGAAAAACAAGTTAATCCTGGTGTTGTATCAAAGGAGTGATATCTAATTTAAATGACGAGACTGGTAAATAAAATCAGTTAGATTTGGATAATAGCTAGGCTATGGGCAGAAAGCATGCAGGGATAGATTTGGGTGGGTTTCAGCTGCTGAGGGTTGATTTCATTGGCGCTCGGCTCTTTCAGTAATGTGAGCTGGGCTTTGAGCCTGGAAAGTAAAGAACTTCTTTTCCAGAGAGAAGACTCGGGCCAAGGCCAAGTGCTGAAACCAAGGGGGAAATCAGACATTAACCAGAAGAGAGGACAGAGATTTTCTCTAGTCTGACCTGTTACTTCTGTTCCATAGGAATTTGTTTATAGCCCCCACAGTATGTTAGGCTGTGGCAGGAGAGAAAGACGACTGGATGTGGCCATCCTGATGGCAGAGCCTGAACCCTGAAGGAAAAGGCTACTCCACCCTTCCCTGTTCTCTTCCACCCTGATTCCAGAAAGGCCGTTAAACTGCCCGTGAGATGACTTTTAACATTTCTCTTGCTAACTTCCCTTTTGAGCTGTGTTAGCCTCAGATTCAGAGCCTTCATTGTCAAAATAAATTTACACAAAAAACTCAACCCATGGGAAAATGCGACTTAAGCTTAAATTTGAAGTTTGGGAATGTTGACTTTAGGAAGTGAGTTTTAATGCTGAGGGTTATGAGAAAATTTGACTCCAGCTTGGATTTACATCCTTACAGTTGAAAGTTACTTAACTTCTCTGTGCCTCAATTTCTTCCTCTAGCAAATGGGGGATGGAGGTGATAGCTCATAGTCCATGGCCTAATATGAGGGTTAAATGGGCCTGAGAAGGATTTGGAGCTATTCTGGACACAGATATTGATGGCTATTACTGCTGTCATTCATGGAAAGGAAATGTGAATTGGGTGTAGGTAGGCAGGAGCAAGTGTTTGGAACGTAACACTTGAGAGAGGACCCAGGCCACCCGATGCCTAGGTAAAACAGAGTGGACCCAGGCCTGGCCTGGAGAGGTGGTTCCCTCCTTTCACTTAGGGCAGCAAGTGTGGTTGGAGAGCATGGGTGATGGAGCATGGATGTGCAGAGCCTCTTGGGTGGGCCTGCCTCCCCCTGGCCTTCTGGAGCCCCAGGTCACAGGCTACATGCCTGAAGGCTGCAGGCTGGTAGCAACCCTGTCTGAGGATGATGCATTCTTCTTAGACCCATCTGCCTGCTAAGGTGAGGACTTCCTGCATCACCTGTGGTGGGGTGCTGAGCAGGTGGACTGTGCATTCAAATACACCATGAGTCATGTTCCCCCAGAGCCAGTGATGCCAACACCTGCAACTTAATAAAAGTACGCTGGCATTTTGTTCTCCTACTGGAGTGAGGCACTGAGGTGCCTTCTATTAAGGAGTCACCCATGTTTTGGCAAATAGCAGCCTGGGGAGTTTTTTGTTTTTAGTGTTTAGCCAATTATATTCCACTGCAGTTTCTCTTTGTTAAAGGTCATGTTCACCAAATCAAATAATGATGTCTGCGGAATGTCACACTTGATTTATGAGTCCATTCAGTAAAATTCCCTGGACTTCTGTTCTCTGACTTCATCATATTGAATTAGATTTAATGGCCAAAGTAATGTCAGGGTTGAGGAGCTGGCCTGAGGCCTGATTCTGAGATGTGATTCACATGCAGGCTTTGTGCTCTGCCACCTTTTCTCTGTGGGAGAATGTGTCCATCTTTCTAAAAGCTGACCCTTTCTCTCGGAGTCCCTTCATTATTCAGAAATGACTTGCTGAAAAGAATGTCAAACTTGTTAGAAGCAAACTGAGGGAAGATGAGTGTCCTTTGAAGTTTGTCATCCAGACTGTGGAGTTGACTGCCTCCTGTCAACTCCGAGCTTGGGGGACAGCATGTCACTGTCTATGACATGCTTTTTATCTGTCGCTGGTCTTACCTTCCCATATCGACGTGATTACTTGGCTTTACTTCTCTTATTGGCAGAAGAAAATAAAAGTAGTTTGGGTTTGTTTTTTCAGTGGGAGTGGTCCTTCCCCTTGGCTCTCTCATAAGGGTGGATATTCTTCTTTGTCACACTGAGGTGACAGCCAGCCTTGCCCTGTCTTAGTGCAAGGGGAAAAAAAGACCTCTATAAAGTGGATACGTCCTCATGGTGGAGAGCAGAGGCCCCATCTGGGCCTGCTTGTATGCTCACTATCACCGGCTGTTTCCACACTTCCTGCAGATCTCTATGAGCACCTCCTATAGGGGAGGCTTGGTTTTAGGCTTGAGAAGAAGGCAGTGATTGAATTCACAAACCTTGCCTGAGTGTAGCCTGTGCTCAGTTGGGCTGACAGACAGTAAAGGAACTAAGTCTGCTTGCTTGTGTTTATTAATGGCTACTAAGAACCAGAGTAATTATAGGAAGTAAGCAAATATTGCATTGCCAATTTGTTTATTTCTAAAACACAACACACACTTAATCTTCCCTGGACTGTCGTTAGGAAATGACTAGAAGGGAAAGATACTTTTAAATGTTAAGCCTGGAAAAACAGCTTTGGTTTGAAGACAGATAAATAAATAAATGTCAATGTAGTTCTTCCTCTCTTTCTTCTGAACTCTGTTTCTGGCTTAGTCTTCTTTGGGACTGAGATGCATAAGGGCACTTTTATACTGAGTTGGGAAAAAGATCACTTGTGGTTGGATTTATTTTTAGTGTTGGATAAACATACCCAGTATATCCATAAGGTTGGCTGCAGAGTATCTCCTTCCTTGCCTCAAGGCATTCTGCATCTTAGAGCAGCACCAGGAACAAAGACAAATCCTGTATTTGTACATGTCATTTGCCCATGTCCACAAGAATGCTTGACCTTGAAGAGTGTACATAGTGTACATTGCAGAGCTTTTATTTATTGCTTGGTTACTGAAGAACAAATGTTTCATGCTTTTTGCCCTTGAAGTACATAACTTGAACTCATTTTAATGGGATAATTTCTCAGAACACCACTGATCATTGTCCTTGGAGAGATCCCACAGGCCAGGAAGTCAGTGTTTTCTGCAGAACAGCTAAGCACTCATCACCGATCCCATTACAGTTTTTGGAAATCTTGGAGAATTTGTGGGTACCCATGAACATACTTTTAAATGATTTTTGAGTGACCTGGCATGACAGGGACACTTGTGCAACATTTTTTTTCAATAATCTTAAGACCTAGCTTTGCTGACTATGTTTTCTACAAGTATAAATCTAGAGTAGAGTGCTTATGAAAAGCAAAAGTTTAAAATGAGAATGAAAAATCCAAGCTTAAAAAATAATGGTTTAGGTAGAAAGGTGAGAGATTGAGATAAAATTAATTAGAGACAGATGAGAAGTCTCAATATCTGGTTTTTTTTTAGAGTTTAATTTTTGCACTCATATTTTTTTATTTTACATAATATTTAATTAATTTTTTTGTTATCAGTCAGTCAAGTTTTTTTAAACATGCAAAATAATATATTATTTACTGATGTGTGATTTAAAAGTTTCAAATACCACAGGAATGACAAACATCAAATCCAGTGTAATGATTATTATTTCTGGGAATGTATAATGGGGAATAGGATGGAAGAGATATCCACAGAGAAGGTGAACTATCTTGTGATGGCTGGTTTTTAAAAATTTAACTTATTTTTTTAAATTTTGCATATATATATGTATTTATATTTATATTACATTATTGTGTGCCTCAGGGCTCTCCACTTCCCTAATGCCTGTTAACCATCCTGCTCTTTTGTACCTTTTGCCTCCCCTGCCTTCTTCCCCCTCCTTCTCTCACTCCATTGTTCAGTCCCATTGATTGTTCCTAATTTTTGTTATTGTTTGTTTGTTTTTCCCTATATCCATCATATAAGTGAGACCATCCTGTATTTCTCTTTTTCTTTTTGGCTTATTTCTGCTAATATGAGTCCTTCTAGTTCCATCCATGTTGCTGCAAATGACATATGTTTGTCCTTCTTGATTGATGTGTAGTATTCCATCGTGTACATATACCACATTTTTTCTAGTCAATTGTCGGTTCTGGGGCATTTGGTTTGTTTCCAAATCTTGGCAATTTTAAACAGAGTTGCAATAAACATGCACATATAGGTGTCCTTTTGAATTAGTGTTTTCATGTCCTATGGGTAGATTCCCAGTAGTGGGATTGCTGGGATGAATGGTAATTCTACTTTCTATTGTTTGAGGGTCCTTCACAGTCTTCCATAGTGACTGGACCAGTTTGCACTCCCACCAGCAGTGTAAGAGAATTCCTTTTTCTCCACATCTGCGCCAACACTTGCTGTTGTCCGTTTTATTCACTTGGGCCATTCTTACTTGTGTAAAATGGTATCTCAATGTGGTTTTAATTTGCATTTTCCTGATTATTAGTGATGTGGAGCATTCTTTAATATGCCTATTAGCCTTCTGTATCTCCTCTTTGATGAAATGTCTTTTTAGTTTTTCTCCCCATTTTTTGACTGGATTTTTTGCTTTGCTTTGTTAAACTGTAGGAGCCCTTTGTGGATCTTTGTTATCAGACCCTTGTCACTTGTCTGAGGGCAGAAATTTTCTTTCATTTGGTTTGGTTTCTTTTTGTTTTGTTTATTTCTTTTTGTTTTTGTTTATTTGCTGTACAGAAACTTTTTAGTTTGAATTAGTCCCAGCTGTTTATGTTTTCCTTCATTTTTTGCCAGCCATAGTTTCCTGAAATGGATTTCTGAGGTGAAATTCATAAAGGGTTTTACCAAGGTTTCCCCCTATGTATTTTATGGTTGCAGGTCTCACGTCCACGTCCTTTATCCATTTAGAGTTGATTTTTGTACAAGGTGTGAGGGTGTTGTCCTGGTCCATTTTTTGCATGTCTTGATCCAGTTTTCCCAGCACCATTTACTGTAGAGGCTATCCTTGTTCCAGGGTATGTTTTTTCCCATTTGTCAAAAATTAGATGACCATGTATGTGTGATTTTATTTCTGGGTGTTCTACTCTGATCCATTGGTCCGTTTGTCTGTTTTTGTATTATGGCTTTGTAGTATAGTTTGAAGTCTGGAATAATAATACCTCCATTCTCTCGTCTGTTTGTCAAGAGGGTTTTGGCTATTCGGCATCTTTTGTTGTTCCATATGAATTTCAGTAATTTTTGTTCTATCTCTTTAAAATATGTCATTGGGATCTTTATTGGAATTGCATTGAATCTGTAGATTGCTTTTGGTAATAAGGCAGTTTTGATAATGTTGATTCTTCCAATCCATGAATAGGGAATATCTCTCCATTTTTTAGCATCATCTTCTGTTTCTTTTAAGAATGTTTTAAGTTTTCTTTGTATAGGTCTTTTACTTCTTTTGTTAGGTTTATTCCCAAGCATTTAATTTTCTTTGCTGTGATGTTAAATGGAGTGTTTTTTAAAATTTCTTCTTCTTCTGATTGATTCTTTGCATATATGAATGCTATTGTTTTTTGTGTGTTGATTTTGTATTCGACTCCCTTACTGAATTGGATTATTATTTCAGTTAGCTTTTCTGTCGATTTTTTTTGGTTCTCTACATAGAGTATCATATCATCTGCATATAACGATAGCTTTATTTCTTCTTTCCCTATTTGGATTCTTTTTATTTCTTTCTCTTGTCTTATTGCTCTAGCTAGGACTTCCGGAACTATGTTGAAAAGGAGTGGAGAGAGTGAGCATCCTTGCTTGGTTCTAGACCTTAATTAAAATGATTTCAATTTTTTCCCATTGAGGATGATATTTTCTCTGAGTCTGTCATATATAGCTTTTATTATGTTGAGGTATGTTCCTTTTATACCATTTTTTCCCAGGGTTTTCATCATGAAAGGGTGCTGAACTTTATCAAATGCTTTTTCACATCTATTGATATGATGATGTGGTTTTTGTTTTTCTCTTTGTTGATGTGATGGATTATGTTGATTGGTTTCTGGATGTTGAAACATCCCTGTCCCCCTGGGATGAATCCCACTTGGTCATGATGGATAATCCTTTTTTTGCAATGTTGTATTCAGTTTGCCAGGATTTTGTTTAGAATTTTTGCATCTGTATTTATTAGGGAGATTGGTCTATAGTTCTCTTTCTTGGCACTGTCTTTATTTGGTTTTGGAATTAGTGTAATGTTTGCTTCATAGAACGTATTTGGTAATTTTCCTTCTTTCTCAATTTTTTGAAGAGTTTTAACAGTACTGGTGTTTGTTCCTCTTTCAATGTTTGGCAGAATTCATCTGTGAAACCATCTGGACTTGAGCTCTTGTTTTTAGGGAGAGTTCTGATGACTGCCTCAATTTCACTGATTGTGATTGACCTGCTTAAGTTCTCTATTTCTTCTTCGTTCAATATTGGATGATTGTATTATTCTAGGAATTTGTCCATCTCTTCCCTGTTGTTGTATTAGTTTGCACAGATGTTCTCTAATTACCTTTTGGATTTCTGCTGGGTCTGTTGTAATATCTCCCTTTTCATTTATGGTCCTGTTTATTTGAGTTTTTCCTCTTCTTTGTAAGTCTTGCAAGTGGTTTATCAATTTTATTTATTCTTTCAAAGAACCAGCTTTTGGTCTTGTTTATCTTCTCGATGGTCTTTTTGGTTTCTATTTCATTAATCTCTGCTTTTATTTTTGTTATTTCTTGTTTTCTGCTGGGTTTTGGATTTTTTTTGTTGCTCTTTTTCTAAGTCCTCAAGTTGGGAGATTAGAGTATTTCTTAGGGCTGTTTCAATTCTTTTTGTTTGGCCCTGTATTGCTGTGAACTTTCCTCTTAATACTGCTTTTGTTGCATTGCACACATTTTGGCATGTTGTGTCATCTTTGTCATTTGTCTCCATGTATATTTTAATTTCTTCTTTGATTTCCTCTTTTGCCCAGTGATCTTCCAGAAGCCTGTTGTTCAGTCTCCATGTAGAGTTTACTCCCCTTATTTTCTTTTCATTGTTGATTTCTAGTTTGATGCCTTTATGATCAGAGAAAAAGGTTGGTATTAATTTACTCTTTGTGTATTTGTTCAGGTTTGTCTTGTGAACTAATATATGGTCAATTTTAGAGAATAAACCATGTGCATTTGAAAAGAAAGTGTATTCTTTTCCTTGGGGGTGTAGTGTCCTGGATATATCTATTAGGTCCATTTGGTCTAGATCTTCCTTTAAAGCTTTTGGGTCTTTGTATAGTTTCTGTTTTATTGATCTGTCTTTTGGTGAGATTGGTGTGTCAAAATTTCCTACTACGAATGTATTCTCACTAATATTTGATTTCACTTCTACTAGTAGTTTTATGAATTTTGGTGCTCCCTCATTAGGAGGGTATATATTGATTATTGTTATGTCTTTTTGGTGGATTGAACCTTTAACCATTAGGTAGTGGGAATCTTTGTCTATTGTCACTTTTGTAAATTTGAAGCCTGCTCTGTCTGATATAAGAATGGCAACCCTTGTCTTTTTGTGGGGGCCATTTGCTTGTAATGTAGTTTATCAGCCCTGTACCTTCAGTCTATGCTTATCCTTAGAAATCAGATGTGTTTCTTGAAGGCAGCAGAATGTTGGGTTCTGTTTTCTGATTCAGTCTGCAACTCTACGTCTTTTGATTGCTGAGTTTAGATCATTGACATTTAGGGTGATTATTGATGTTTGAGAATCTGTTTCGGTTTTCTGGTGGTCATTTTCGGGTTTTGATTCAATTTCTTTTTTGTTTTTTTTTATTGGTTGTTCTTATGGCTTTGATCTTGAGGCCTCCTGTAAAATTTCTTGGAGTGGGGATTTAGTGGTAGCAAATTTCTGGAGACTTTGCTTGTCGGAGAAGGTTCTAATTTTTCCTTCATAGAGAAAGGATAGCTTTGTAGGGTAGAGTATTCTTGGCTGGCACTTTTTTTCCTTGGAGCTTTTTTTGTAGATGTGACTCCATTCTCTCTTGTAGATGTGACTCCTGGAGTGTCTCATCAGAGAAATCTGAGGTCAGCTTAATGGATTTTTCCTTTGTAGGTTATCTGTTTCTTTTCTCTAGCATTCTCATTATTTTTTCCTTATCTTGGGTACTTGGAAGTTTTACTATGATGTGTCTTGCTGTGACTTTTCTTTTATTAAAGTAGTTTGGTCCTTTTTGCTTTCTGTGTGTCTATTTTCATTTCTTTCTTCAGATTTGGGAAGTTCTCTATTATTATATTAAAAAGCCTTTCAGTTCCCATGACTCTCTCCTCTCCTCCTGGGATTTCTATTACTCTTATATTTCTTTTCTTTAAGGAATCTGACATATTTCTGAGCTTTTCTTCAGTCTTCTTACTTTATGTTTTTCTTTTTCATTCTTTTTATTTCTGTATCCTCAAGTGTGCCGATTCATTCTTCTGTTTCATGTAATCTGCTTCCATGCCTTTTCCCTGAATTTTTGAGCTCATCTATTACAACACTTAAATCTTGTGTCTCCTTCAATTTCATTTTTAGGGATTAATTTTCATTCTTCAGTTCGTTGATTAGGTTATACATATTGATGCTTTCTCTTAGTGCATTAAATTTCTATCTTTTTTTTTTTTGTTTTTTGAGACTAGGTCTTGCTATTTTTGCCCATGGAACTGCAGGCTCTCGTTGCCCGGGGTACCAGGGACTCAAGCAATCCCCAGCCTCAGCTTCTCAGGTATCTGGGATTACAGGCATGCACCACCACACCCAGCTATTTTTTTGGGGGACTAGGTCTCACTGTGTTGCCCCCAGCTGGACTCGAACTGCAATCCCTAGCCCCAGCCTCTTCATAGGCTGAAGCTTACAGGCAATAGCCACCGTGCCCAGCTTGCTTCTATCATTCTGTTGTCCTTCCCCCCCCCATTCTTCTCTTATCTTTTGGAGTGCTTTTATCATGTTGATTATGGAATCTTAGTCTGAGATATACACATCATTTCTTCAGTGTCTTCTTTGGTGTTTTCTGGAGACTGTCTTTTCTTTGGTTGTGGTGGATTATTTCCTGTAGGACTTGCTTGCATGTCTACAGTTTTTCTCCTTACTGTGTTTTGCTTTCTGACCTGTTCTACATATTGAGAAAGCATAGCTCTGGTGTTGGTCATCATGTTGATAGTAATGTTTTCCAGATTGCAAGTAGATCTATAGTTTAGTTTGCTAATTTGTGTCAGCACCACAACAGTGGTGCTGGCACCAGTGACTTCTGGTAACTCACTTAGGAGGGGGCAGGGCAGGTGGGTTCTGTCAGGACTCTGTGTGGATGGGGGCAGCTCTCTGGGGTCTGGCTGCAACAGCGATGCAAGGAAGGGACCCTCCCAAAGGCCTGGTGCCTGCGCCAGTTACTTCCGGTGTCTCACCTGGGTGGGAGGTGGGAAGGACAGGTGGGTTCCCTCAGGAATCTGGGTGAAGGGAGTGGCTCTCTGGTTCTGCTGTGACCTCGAATATCTGCTTTTTAAAAGTAGCTCCCTGACTACAATCTAGAAATTTCTGGCTAAAGAGCAGCTGATATATGGATGTATGTATTGGAGACTGGAAGGTAAGGGTTAGTGACCTCATGTGAATTTGAGCCACCTGTGTTGGGTATTAAATAGTTATTTAATGTTATTATTAAATGTAAGAGTTGTGGTCAAGGGTCTGGGTGTTTGTATTATACTCTGGGTAGACAGCATGGGAGTACGGGGACCATTTAGTAATCTGGAGGTGTCTGCAGAACATGAGTGGGGTCATGGAGGACTGAATGAGAGAACTTGGGGGAGAGGCAGAGGTGTGCAGGAATTTGTTATTTTCCAAGTTTTAAATGTTTTTCTCTATTTTTTATTGATTATATATGTGTACATATATATATATACACAATGTACACACACACACACACACACATATATATATATACACACACAATGTTGTATACCCCAATGTTCTCCCACTGCCATGTCACCTGTGAACTGTTATCATGGTCCCTTGGGTATGCAGGAATTTGAAGGACTGTCGTTGAGTTACAAGTTGAATTTATTTTCATTATCTCTTAAGGGACTGAGCTCAGCGCCATGGGTGGGATTGGAACAACTGTAAGTCTTGGTCCAATTTTAGAAAATTCTTTCTGTACTTAAGAGAGAAAGAAAGAGGCCGTTGTGTTGTGATGTCCAGCAACAGGATGTTTAAGCAGGGGCTGAACCACTGTTCATGGGACTGTGGCAGTGAGATTTCTGAGCCCCAGAGAGGCTGCCCCATCTGACTTCAAGGAACTTTGTCCTTTGAGTTTATGGCCTTGCCAGAGTAGATAGACTAGAGGGTGAGCTCTGGGATTTACCTGTATCAAAGTTTTTTTTTTTTTTTTTTTTTTTATCAGAACCCTCTCCTCTGGATGCAGCAGCAAGGCTGTTAGCCCCCTCCCTCCCCCTAAATGCAGGCCTGACTTTAGGCCCTAATGGAGACTCCTCACTCCTCCTTCCTTAGTCTCTGGGTCTTCCCTGAGGATAGCAGCAGACCCCTGCTGCTCTAGGGAAAATTTGTTCCTTTCCCTTCTGATGCTTCATTTCTCCCCCCACAACCAGCTTTTCCAGAAAGCTCTCCTGCCACCCTCCATGATGCCCCACCTGATTGAGGTGATAGGCTTTTCACCTTTATCATGTCCCCAGTTGATTGTATTCCTGGATAACACTTTCCTCATTCCCTTTGCCCAACACTGTCCCTCTTCTTTTTCCACCCTCCATTCATTTCTATGGTGCCTATAACAGAATTTTTAATATCTTGTGAATTCATTAGAGTGAGCTGTTTTAGTCATTTTAGAAAATGATCTCTATTTTGTTTGTTTCTGTGTATTTTCTATAAAGAAAATGACAAAAAGATTTCTGGGTGAAGGTAGATGGTGCCCACTCAGATGTGGGCAGCTCATGTGACAGCTGAGGAAGGCAAGCTCCCACCCTCAGGCTGCTGTAGAAAGCTAATTAACACATACCCTCCACACAGTTCATATCTCTTGCTTGCCTTTGAACTGCTGCCTTTGGTCAGTGGGAATGCAGACTGAATTTCATCACCACTCCTCTGTGTGTACACACTTATGCCTCCACCTCCTGCAGCACTGGCCTGAGATATGAAGCTGGCCTTGAGTCACTCTTCGAGATACTGATCTGGCCTCCCTTCAGCAATGTCTCACAGGCCATCCCAGCCTCTTCCCTTGGTCTGGAGTTTGATATTGGGGGCCATAAGTAGTGATAGTCCTTCTTTCATCATAAACTTGGGCAAGAGGTGGATGGTAGCCACTGAATGGAGCTTTTGTCTTCCTTCTGAAAGCTTGGGAGAAAAGCTAAATTCCTGCAAAAGGACTGCAATGGGGCCAGCATGGGCTGAAGTCATTGGCTGGATCGAAGTGCTAGATTTGTGATCTGGTTCTCATCTGGTCCACTTGTGGAATGACTTTGAACAGAAACAAAGGCCCCCTTGAGATGGGCACTGTTCATTTTCATTTTGGTCTAGTTTCCCCTGGCAGCATCTTATTGAGCTTCTTCTTTCTCTGGAGCCCTTTCCTTGATAACCCTTTAAACAGAGGGGAGCTATGCAGAGACCCTTGTAAGGGTCCTTGCTTGAGCTCAAAGGAGGGTCTGATCTCTGCCCAGCCTCTGGCCTGCGGAGACCAGAGAGGCTTCCCTTTGGGGAGCGGAGGAACAATGCAGATGACTCCTCTCCCAACAAAAAAGGGCTGAGAACTAATCTGTTCTTCTGTGTTCCTTTTTTCCTTCTGATTTCTTTTAATTAAATAACATTGTTTAAGATCAAACTGTGAATAGCATGAATGAGACTATGGTTGTTTATTTGTGAAGTCCAGGTTTAGCTAGACTAGGTACTGGAAAAAATGCTGGAGGGAGCATCCTGCTGCTTCTACTCTCCATGCTGCTTTTCTGCACTGCCCGCTCCACGAAGAAAAGTGGGACAGGTCCTGCCAGGAACTCCTCCTTTTTACCAGAATTGAATCTAACTAGACTGGATTTGGTCATGTGCCAATCCCTAAGCCAGTCAGCTTGCTCAGAGGTGTGGTACTCTGAGCAGTGAACTGAATCCCATGATGAGCTGGGACTTAAGGGAAGGGTCCTGGGTACCAAGCCACTGCAGGAGCCCATCTTGCCTTATGCGTTTTCATGCTCAGCTCAGAAAATACAGGATTCTCTGTCTGCTAACCCCTGTCTTGAGGCTGCAGAGAGGGAGATTGTCCTGTGATTTGACTTCCCTATTGACTTACTGTGGCTTTGCATAGTTAGGGTGTGTTCTATGAATTTAGAGCCCTGTCTGACAAGAGCCTGTACCCTGGCTTGTGTTCATTCAAGATATAGGGACCTTATTTCCCCCCTCCAAATGTCTTGCTTTTGAGATCTTCTCAAAGTGCTTGTTTTCAGAAGTCTGAGGGCTATGACAATTTGGGCTTTGTACCCTGTGGTCTCTGAAAAGAACTGCAATAAATAGACACAAGGGCAGTGCTTTCATCTCAGTGGTTTGCCAGTGAGTTTCTTTAAATATCTATCTACAAAGCCAAAACCCTTGTTTTATGGAGAAGAACTTGCCATGCAGCAAGCATTCCCCTGACAGCTGTCTTCCAGGTGCTGGCTGGATGTATAGTACTTGCAGTTTGCAGAATTATTGCATCCTAAATTACTCCACTTTTTGACTCTCAGATGGTCTTCTTGTACCACAGGGAACTTCTGGAGACCACGTGCCGCCTGGCCAACACACTGAAGAGGCATGGAGTCTGTCGAGGGGATCGTGTGGCCATCTACATGCCTGTGTCCCCACTGGCTGTGGCTGCAATGCTGGCCTGTGCCAGGATAGGAGCTGTTCATACAGTCGTTTTTGCTGGCTTCAGTGCAGAGTCCTTGGCTGGGAGGATCAATGATGGTGAGCACTGGGCAGTACAAGGGGCTTGGGGGGGAGGGGCTGGAGTCCTTAATCCTTGAGACCGGGCTCTCAGACCTGAAATGGAGACAGACATTAATAAAAGTCATAGACAAATGACACTCCCAGAGACAGTCACACAGTTGAATGAGCGTTTGTTCTCTAAACTGAGATCTGTGTATGTGGGTCTTAAACAGGTGAAGAAAGAAGGGAAGAATTCAATGGAGGGAACAGCTTAGGTTCTGGGTGAGGGGTGGAAGATACATCTACAAGGAACTGGAACTGAAGGTGATTGCAGTGGCTATATACTGGGGAAAGAAGCATTAAAACAAGAGAATGCTGAGGAAACAACTAGAAGCTCTCTGTGATAAGGGATGGTGGGAGCTATCTCAGGAAGCCTGGAGTCAGGTATGGGGGTTGAGTTTATCTTTAAACTTTCTGTTCACAGCTTGTTAGTCTCCTAGACTGTGTGCAGAATAGCAGTGTCTCATTGTTTTGTTTGGTGTTGGAGGGTCCAGTATTTGGATGATGCCTGATATATGTGGATATATGTGTAGTTTATCCCCTGCAGCAGTGAGACTTTAAAGAAAGTTCCCTGAGATGGCATCCCAAGAGAGCACCAAGTTCTGGGGGCTGTCTGTAATTATTTATATCTCATGGAAGACTTCCTGTTGGAAAGTGAACAGAGCAAGAGGGTTGAGTTCTCAAACCCTTGCTGACCACCCTTTTTAGAACAGTCTGGGAAGCCTCTTAGGTCTCTCTCAAGGTTTCTCCCTTTAAAGACTGGTGCTTTTTCTGCATCAGTTAAAGTGTGTTTTTGCCCTTTATTTTGTTAATGTGCTGTAGTGACTGGTTGATTTTCATATGTCAAACCATCCTTATATTCCTGGAATAAATCCCACTTACTGATGTTGTTACTCCTGTTAACATACTACTGGATACAGTTTGTTGACATTTTATTGGAATATTTTCATCATATATCCATTATCAGTGTTCTAAGGAATATTACTTTGTGGTTTTCTTGGGATATGCTTGTCTGGCTTTGGTCTCAGGGTAATGCTGGCTCTATTGAATGAATTAGAAAATATCTCTTCTTCCACAGTTTCTTGTTTTTAAGAAGAGTTTGAGAAAGTGATTTTTTTTAAATGTCTTTATTTAAAGATTAAAAATATATTTGGGCTGGGCATGGTGGTGCATGCCTGTAAGCGGCAGTCTAGAAAGCCATGGCCAGAACTGGGGATCGTGGTTCGAGTCCTGCTTGGGGCAACATTGTAAGCCCAAGTTCCAAAAAAATAGCTGGGCATGGTGGCGCACGCCTGTAATCCCAGCTACCTAGGAAGCTGAGGCTGGGAATCACTTGAGTCCATGGTACCACAGGCAACGTGAGCCTGTGGTTCCATGGGCAAAAATAGCGAGAACTAGTCTCAAAAAAAAATTGCTGTTTGTCTTTAAATTCAGAATTTACCACTGAAACCATCTTGTTTTAGACTTTTCTTCATTGGTATGTTCACTTTTTTAAGACACGAAAAATGGGGCAGAGAGATTAAATGATTTGCTCACATTTTTCATTGGTGACAGGCGTTCTGCAACTGAATTCATGTTTTAGCATTATACTGGGCTGCCCTTTATTCTCACTTATGTGGCCATATTTGTCAAGAATTTCTATGACAAGGTTTTGAAACAAATAATAGTGTTGAGCCTGGGAATTTAGCATATAGGGACTTAATAGCTGAATGCTGGAAGAGCCTCTAGAACTTCAGGAATCCTAAATAACCAGTCCATGTGAAGCCAGGTTAGATTGGAGGGCCTCCAAAGGGGATCCTGGAACTTAACTCTAGAAAAGGATTGTGTTTAGTGTCTTGGCAGTCAGTGCAATAGCTGGGTATTTGTTCCAGACTCTTCCTGAGGGAACTGTAAAATAACCCACTGTAAACTTAATCCGTATGGGCATAATTTGGATCATTCCTTTACCTGTGATTCTGAGGCCCATTGTTTCTCTACCTGATGATTTGCTGGGTCTTACCCTAGGTTAGGCCTGGAAGCTTGGGTCTCCCCAGTTGGGAAGCTTGGCTGGGTCACTGAAGAGCAGGTGTGGAGACAGAAGGGTCTTCCCCTAAAGGTGAGAATGAAAGAGGCAGTTTCTAGCATCCACCTGCAGTTGTAGTCTTGTTCTCTCTGCAGTGAAGTTTCTTGTTCCACACAAGCATTCTGTAACAAAGCAGGAGACACACAGGACACACTGGGACGTGGATGCTAGCTGCCCAACTTTCTTGATCTTTGTCTTTGGTGTTGCTTTGTATCACTGTGGTTGGGGCAGTGTGATGGCCCCTGACTTTGGAAAGACCAAGCTACAAATGGAAGGGAATGTCAGTATCTATAGGAGTTGAAATGTCAGTCTGGGCCTTGAGGGGCAGAGGATAGGGAGGCTTATCAGAAATGTCTGTGTTGTCTCCATTAGCCAAGTGCAAAGTGGTTCTCACCTTCAATCAAGGACTCCGGGGAGGGCGTGTGGTGGAGCTGAAGAAGATAGTGGATGAAGCTGTGAAACACTGCCCCACTGTCCGGCATGTTCTGGTGGCTCACAGGACGGAAAACAAGGTCCCTATGGGGAGTCTGGATGTCCCTCTCGAGCAGGTAGGTTTATCTCACTTTGTGCAGTTGAAGGAGGAGAGGTGACTGTCAAGTTAATTGAGTCTGAGTTGTACCAACTGTGGTTCTCCCTCCAGAGGTGCCTGGGTTCCACTGTGTTATTTCATGGGTTTAACATTTTGCTTGGTAAGATGGAACTCAAATACCACAAACATGCTGCACTCAACTGTAACAGAGATGATTGGATTCACTCTAATTTTGTGGTGTCTCTGAATCTGGAATGGCAGGCTGGAGCTCAGCCCTGATTCTTCTGTCAATGCTGCAGCAGCTGGGATGGGGTCAGAGGTGTTGGGGAGTTTATAGACAGGCTGCATAGAGAGCAGTGTTGACTCTTCTGAGTGGGCTGTTTGTTTATTCCTTTTTACAGGAAATGGCCAAGGAGGCCCCTGTGTGCACCCCAGAGAGTATGGGCAGCGAGGACATGCTGTTCATGCTGTACACCTCGGGGAGCACCGGGAAGCCCAAGGGGCTCGTCCATACCCAAGCTGGCTACCTGCTCTACGCCGCGCTGACGCACAGGGTAGAGGCCTCTGTGGGGATGGAAGGGAGGTGGAGGTTTTTAGGGGCCAGGTGAAGTAGAATTACAGCTGAAACTCCTGCAGTGAAATAGTGGATGTGAGTATTTGGTGCAGATGTTTTCCTAAGATGTGCTGTGAATCACAACACTGTGATTCAGCACAGGGAAGCTCCAATCCTTGTAGGAAGAGTATGGGTCCAAACCTGAGTCTCACTGCATACCTTTTGTGTCTGGTGTGATATGTTTACTCTGAGGCCATCAGGAATGGAGCCCTTACCAAATCTGACATGCTGTAGGCACGGCTGCATCCGGTGCTCCTTCCTCATAAAAGAGATTTTCCTTTTATAGTTACCTTGGTATAAAGATGAATATGTCACTGTTGTGTACTAGAATATTTTCTTGCCCTTAAAAGATATTTTTCTTTTGATTTCAAAATAAAATAACTTCATGAACCCCTAAAAATATTGTGGCCTCTAGGCCACAGTTTAAAAGTAAAGTTATAAGAAGATGTGTTTTTGTAAGGAAACTTAAATTCAGTCCATGGAAATTATATTACAGGGGGCAACCCCCTAGAGGATCATCAAGAAAACGGCTAGGCCCACTTTCAGTTCTGGTAAATGTATTTACAAATCAGTAGTGACTTACGTGTGGGTAGGAGATTGCAACTTAAAGTAGCATCCTCGGTCATCTTGGGGAGCAGCTGATACTTCCCAGGTGAGATGGACTCGTTGAGATGCCATCTGTAGATTAGACACTGTTTCAGAAGGAATGTCAGTCCCAGCAATCTAGCAGCAAAGGAAACAGACCAGCCAGGTGACTGGAAGCCCCAGGCTTTGCCACTAATTCATATTAAAAAAAAACTTGGAGATTTCCTGGGCCGCAAAAATAAGTTATTTTTGAATAACTTACCAAAATAAGTTAATAAAATAACTTATAACAAAATAAATAACAAAATAGATCCTACCAAATAAGAATGGTTTATTTTCAGACATTGGGGAAAATCTGTGACCACAAAAATCACAGAATGAATCGAATTGTTTCCTTCAATTTAGAATCAATAAACATTGGGGGAGGGGTGCATATAGTGAGAGTTTTTTTTGAGCTTTCTGAGTGTTACCAGTGAACAAAAGAAGTGGGCATATAGGAACAGAGAGTATTTTTGAGTTTCTCTTTAATACATTGAGATTTTTTTAAACATAAAGAGTAGAAACTTCTAGGTTTCTGTAGGCAGATATTGACATGAGTTGTAAATTTTGTATTCTCCTGGAAAGGGGCCCTGCTCACTCACTCATCTGCAATGAGGCCTGCGGGCTGGGGCTCAGACCTTGAGGTATGAGGAGGTATGAAGAGGACTGGGATGCCCCATAGGAGACAGAAAGCTTTGTAACCTCTGTGCACCACTGCTCTTGTCCAGTGAAGGGAACATGTAGGGGAGAGGACTGTTGGGGTAAAAGTGTGGGCTCCTAGCCGTGAACACCCCAACTGTGCCTGGTGTGTTATCAGTTATTGCTTGTGCAGCTCTTTAGGCTCTGTAGGCCTCTGTCCCCTCAGCTGTTGGATGGGTTGGTAGTTCCCACAGCAGGAGCTGCCTGTGGCTGAAGTAGGCCCAGTGTGTTTTGAGAGCTGTGTTATCACCGGGTTCATAGCTTGTGCACAGGGGCATGTGCTCGTGTGCACACGTCTGTGTGAGCAGTCCATGCCTGTTTTTATGCATATGTGCACACATGCCTGTACATGGAGGGTCAAACACATGGATGTCAGCATATTCAGAAGGTGGTAGGGCTGTTGGTTTGTTCAGGGAAAAGACAGTTGACTCTGATGGGGCATTAAGGGTGTGAGTGCATTTGTGGGGTACATCACAGGGTCACATTGCCAGATGCCTGCTGAGCCCTTTGGACGATGGCTGACTCCAAGTACTTGCTCTCCTTCTAAAAACTGTAGGAAGAAAAATCTCTAGCCTCATGTAAGACTTGGAAATTTGGGTCCAACTTGTATTAAAAATCCTTTCAGTGTCAGGTAACTGTGGGGTTTGCAATGTGCACTCTGATTTACCAGTGCAGTGAAAGGTAATCTTCTTTCAAAGGTTCCTTTCTCCCCCTTAGGACATGGCTTCTGGGCCTGTTCTCCAAATGCCTCTGTGCTTCTTGGAAATTCCTGGAGACTCTCAGTGCTTCCCTGTGGTAGTGGGAAACTGGATTAAAACATTTTTTTTTAATTTATAAAAAATCATTTTATTGTAAAATGTACACAAACTGGTTCATCCCATATGGAATACAGTATGAAAGTCTCTCAAAATACTAAAAATGGATCTACCCATATGACCCAATAGTTCTACATGAAGAATACAGGAACACTAATTCAAAGGGTAATATGCACTCTCATGTTCTATAATAGCCAAAGTATGGAAACAACTCAAGTGCCCAAATACACATAAGTGGATCAGGAAGATGTAGAATATTTCACAACGGAGTATTACTCAGCTATTGAAAAAGGTAAACTCTTGCCATTTGTGGCAACAAAATGGAGTTGGAAGAGATTATTCTAAGTGAAATAAGTGAGAAGGAGAAAGACAAATATGAGATAGTGTTACTTATATGTGAACTATAGATATGTAAAAGTGTCAGATAAAGCCAAGTAACCATAAACTCTAGAAAGCAGACTATAGAGAGAGCATACCAAGGGGCTAGGAGAGGGAGCAGGGTGAGAACAAAGTGGGGAAAGTGCATGATGGGTTGTGCGTGCTTTGGTGGTGGGTATAGTGTGGTAAAACCTGAAAGGAAGGAATAGGTATAGGATAGGTATAGCAACAGAGGTATAGCAACAGAGGTATAGGAATACCTCTAAAACAAAAATGATGTGAACCAATGTTACTTCAATTAAAAAAAATAGAACGAGGAAAAAAATGAACAGGTACAGAAAATCACTAAATCAAATATGCAGCTTGGAATTATTATAAAACAAACCCAGTTTGAATCAGGAAATGAACCTTTGCCTGCCTCACAGATGCTCTTTTATGGCGGCCCACCTGACCACAACCTCCACCACCACTCTGACTATATCCTCACTACCCAGTATTTTTCTGGTTTTGTCACCCCAAATGTACATCCTGGATATTGGAGCTAATTTCTGTCCACTGATATTTTTAAACTTTAGGTTTCCCTCCACCCCTTCCATTTCCATAAACTTTGTCTATTGTGGTACCTGACTGTTTGTTCCTCTGTCTCCTGCAAATAGGCATCTGGACCCAGAGATGGGATCAGGGTCAGGTTGGACCTTTGGCAATAATGCTGTTGTTGGTCATAGAAAATAATTATGCTTAATGTGTTGTCTTTTTGGTTTTCATTTTTTGCTGTTTTTAAGGAATTAAAAATATTGTAGTATAACATAATTCATAAAAGATGACATATTTTCAACCCATGACTTGATGGAGTGTCATTGTGGGTGCACTGTGGCTACTACCTGTCTCAGCTCCTGAGTGTCCTAGCACCCAAAGGCTCTGTGCACCTGTTGCTAGCAGCCCCCAGTGGAACCAGCATTTTTTCTGCCCCAGCACACTGAACATCTGAGTGGGGTTGGGCTGACACAGTGTGCACTTGTCACAATGTGCACTCGTCACAGTGTGCACTCAGCCACTGCTGTCTCTCACTGTGGAGGCTGACGAAACCCCCATGGTGTACTTGCTCCTCCTGCTCTTGTGTCCCCCACTCAGAGTGCTTAACCTGGGAATGTGTGTGGCCGGATCCTGATGGGCTCTTTTCCTGTGCCTGCAGTTTGTGTTTGACTACCGGCCAGGTGACGTCTTTGGCTGTGTGGCCGACATCGGCTGGATCACGGGACATAGCTATGTGGTATACGGACCCCTCTGCAATGGAGCCACCAGTGTCCTTTTTGAAAGCACCCCAGTTTACCCTGATGCTGGTGAGGATTGATGACCCAGATGGGTGTCTAGGAGGGAATAGCGGATGGAAGAGAGGTTCGCAGGGGGGAGTCTCATAGCTGCCCAGGCTTGAGCCCTACCTGTTGGGTTATGTGCCCTGTGTAAAGGAAGATCAGACCAGCAATGGAAAGAGGTTTCATCTTGCCCAGAAGCACCTCAAGAACACCTATGGTAGCCCTCTGTGTATTGCCTGCCCACCTTGGACCATCCATCCCCTAGCACTGCCCTCTCCACTCTGTGGCCATCTGACCAGGTCCTGCCCTTCCTTGAAACCCAGGCTGTATCTGCTTCTCCAGATGGAGGGGGCTTTCCCAGGCCTGCCCAAAAACTTCAGTCCTATTCTGTCTCAGCACCTCAGGTGTGTGGCCTGGGGCCACCTCTCTGAATTGAGATATCATGAAGACATGACCATATCTTGCTCACCATGACATCATCCTCCCAATCTGTCCATGTCCTTGAGTATCAGCTTTGATACAGTCAAATTTGGGCAGCTCTGTAGCAGGGTTTTTGCCCAACCAGTGCTGACAGTGAAGTGAGTAGAACTTCCTTGTTACCTCCCTTTGGTCCTCTCCAGTCTCTGACTGGGATTGGATGCTCCAGGAAGAAGGTGTAGGGGGCACAACTAGGGGTGAGAACCAAGTGGTGGGTGTGACCTCAGAGACATCCTGCAGCTACTGGAGGCTCACTGGATGCAACCCAGGGTATGTCTCGAATTGATGGCAATAACCTGTTAGTGGATTCCTTGTTATATCATCTGGGATGTACTGTGTGAATGCAGCTGTCCAGAGCCAGGCAAAGACTGTGCCAGCCTGTAGATGCTGCTGATCTGGGAGATGGTTGCTCAGGTTCCTCTCCCCAGATGCTCTTCCCATCCTTCAGAGACAGATATCGAGTCCTGTTTTAGTGAGTATGTGCAGGTATCCAGCACCCAGCAACTGTTATCTCCAATGAATATGATTTCTAATCACATGTGCTGATGGACTCTCAGGCTGACGGTGAATTTGGGCTTTTATAGGTCGCTACTGGGAGACAGTACAGAGGTTAAAGATCAATCAGTTCTATGGCGCCCCGACTGCTGTCCGACTGTTGCTGAAGTATGGTGACTCCTGGGTGACAAAGTACGACCGCTCCTCCCTGCGGACATTGGGGTCAGGTGAGTGATGTCTGCTGCAGGGAATGGGGCTCTGTCATATGTCAGAGTTGGTACAGGCTTCACCATGCTTTAATCAAGAAGTAAGGTGACTATGTCTGTGATTCAAGCAGTGCCACAACAGCAGGCTTCCCTCTGGAGTCCCTCCCCAGAGCCCACAGGCATTAACAGCCCAGACATTTTCTGAGCCTAAGTTCTGGGTTTCATCTTTATGCCAGTTCTTACCAACCTGGCAAGGTAAGGTTGGACCCAAGTCATTTCTCTAGCAGCTGCATGGGATTGCAGTGGAGAGATGACTGTAATGTACAGCACATTCCACTGTTACCAGACAGCAGTTATTCCCAGGGACTGGAGTAATGCATGTTATTCTGCTGTTGTGCACTGCTCTTACTGTAACTCCAGGCAGGGACCTGTGGGGTCAGAGTTCATCTTCTGTAATCACGATGTTGCTAAGTCACATGGAAGCCTTCTGGAAAGGTGATGTGGGGTTAGGTCAGACAGTTCTAGCAGGTAGAAGGTACCATGCCCTTTATTATTTATCTTATTCTCTAATGATTTCATTTCTGCCTCAACATATGTTGTCACAGTGACAGTAGGGAAAATTGGTGGGGAGACTTCACACTTCTTGGGTGAATACCTGGATCTGCTTGGCCATTTTCAGAGGAAGCACCTGGGGACAGTTTGGGGACAGACACAAACCTGGGGGTGTGTGTCTTTCTGTAGAACAAGTCTACAGAAAGGGGCTTGGCACACTAGATGGTGATGTGGGCATGCAGCACTGGTGCAGGGCTAGGTATTGGTTTACTGTGCTCCTCTCAGGGTCCCGACAGTCCTGTAAGCACCTTCTCTGTGCATCTTCTCCTTGTGGGTTTTTCTTGACTGCTCTGAGCCTCAGGCTGTCAAGCTCTCAGATATCTATCTTCTCTCTGGGTGTGCTTCCCAGCTGTCTCAGCCACCTGTGACCTCGGTACCACATCCAGGTCCAGAGCAATGTGGCAGAACAGACTAGGGTTGGCTGCTTACTGTGCAACTGAACAATGATCCCAGAGTAGGATGTTTAGACTGCTCTGAGGGCTCCACGTGGAGACTTTATCTTGAGAGTAGAAGTCACTTGGCATCAAGGTCTCCCTTCTATTGTGGATTTGAGTCCAGCCTGGGAAGATCTTCATTTTATTTTTTTTTAAACTTTTTTACTCGATTACACACACACATTGTATACCAAGGTTCTCCCACCACCCTGTCCCCCATAAACTGCCATCCTGATCTCCATGCTCATCCCTTTCCTGACCTCCCCCTCTTTTGCTTTATTCTTTAGTTCTGCTGTCAGTTTGTTAGTTTTAACTTTTTCTTATCCTTCTGTTTGCTTATTATCCTTATATCCCTCATGTATGTGAGATCATCCATTTTTTTCTTTTTCTTTCTGGCTTATTTCTACTAGTATGATTCCTTCTAGGTCCATTTATGTTATTAAATATGTGTCAAATTTGTCTTTTTGGATTGCAGAGTAATATTCCATTGTGTGTATACCACAACTTTCTGACCTATTCTTCTGTTTTGGAGTATTTGGGTTGTTTCCATATTCTGAAATTAGTGAGGCAATAAACATAGGACTACAAGTGTCCTTTTGAATTAGTGTTTTAATATCTTTTGGGTGGATTCTGGGTGGGGTCCATAGAAAGAGTGCTGGTCCCTTTTAGGGGGTGGTAAGTCTGAGATGCTTCACTTGACATGTTGAACTTGGATGGAGAGCCTCTGTGTTACTGCATGGGAGCCTGTTGGACAAGAGAGCTTGCCCTCCACAGCACAGCACTTCTGTGTTGATCCTTGCATTCTGGGTCAGGCAGCACTTGGGGACAGAGAGAAGACAGAGAGGCAGCTAGGGCCACAGAAGTTTACTCAGCTCCTCTAGGTGTTCATTGTCTGCAAGGACATCTGCTAGGGCCTGGGTAGTTAGGTGGGGATAGGCTAAAGGGAGGTTTGGATTGTTTCCGTATCCTGGCTACTGTAAATAGTGCTGCAATAAGCATAGAAGTGCAGGTTGCCTTTTGAATTAGTGTTTTGGTATCCTTTGGGTAGGTTCCCAGAAGGGTTTCAGTAGTTTGAGATAACATGGGTAGAGTTAGAAGGAATCTTGCAGAGAGATAGAGAGAGAGAGGGAGGGAGGGAGGGAGGGAGGAAGGGAGGGAGGGAGGGAGAGAGAGAGAAATACTGATGGCCTTACTTATTTGTGGGATACAGGAAAACAAACAAAAAAACAAGAAAAAGTTAAAACTAACAAACTCACATCAGAAAGTATACAGCAAGGGAGGGGGAAGTCAGGAGGGATGAGCACAGGAGAGCAGAGTCATGGTTCATGGGTGACATGGTAGTGGGAGAACTTCGTTTTCCAGAGGAATCTTTGGGATTCAGCTGTAAAAAGAGACTCACAAGGATGCAAGTGAGCAGTGACAGGGTCTGAGCACTTCAGGAGAAGGGGCGCTTCGGGGCTGGACATCCCAGACAAGAGTCTCCTCAGCCAGGAATCTCCTGAGGCAAGATGCAACCTCTTGGTGCCCTTACCCCATCCTCCTTCAGGGCCTGGGCTAGATGTATTTTAGCTCTTCTGCCCATTTTTTTTTTTTTTGAGACTAGGTCTTGCCATTTTTGCCCATGGAACCACAGGCTCCCGTTGCCCGTGGTACAACAGACTGAAGCAATCCCCAACCTCAGCTTCCCAGGTAGCTGGGATTACAGGTGTGCTCCACCACGCCCAGCTATTTTTTTGAGACTAGGTCTCGCTATGTTGTCCCGAGTGGGACTCGAACCATGATCCCTAGCCCCACTGCTTCGTAGGCTGAAGCTTACGGGCACGAGCCACCATGCCCAGCTGCCCATTTTTTTTTTTTTTGACTGGGTTATTTGCTTTTTTTTTTTTGAGTTGGATAAGCTTTTGGTCAGTCTTTAATATCAGTCCCTATCAATTGTATGATGTACAGATATTTTCTCCCATTCAGTAGCATGTCTTTTCATTTTGATTGTTGTTTGATATAGTCCTAACTGCTTAACTATTCCTTTGTTTTCCTTGCTTCTGGGGATGAGTCCTCAAAGATGTTTTTGAAGTATATGTCATAGAGTATTTGCCATGTTTTCTTCTGTATGTTTTATGGTTTCTGGTCTTACATTCACATCTTTGATTTATTTGGAGGTGACTTTTGTGTATGGTGTGAATAATTTCTTAAAACTTTTAATTCCATGAATAACACACAGGTTAATTATTTTTGTGAAAAGGAAAAATAGGAACATTGCTGTGAAAGCTGAGCTCTTCTCCAGGGTCCCACTGCTTGTGCAGGTTTGGGCACCTTCTTTGCACTTATATTCCTAGCTTCTGAGCTGCATTCTTTAGCATGAATGATATCCTGCTGTGATGTTATCCTGCAGTTTCTATTTCAACCCAACAACATATAGAAATTTTGGTGACTCTGCCCCATTATTTGAACACTTGTGCATACCTACCTATGGGAATTGTAGTGCCACATCTCTGTGGTTGGATATTTGTATTTATGGTGCTTTTCCAGCCTATCTACCAGTGCTGCTTTGGACTCTTGCATTCTTTTGTGTGCATGAGTGCAGGGGTGACACTATGCCCAGCTATCCAGGTGACCAACACAACGGTCAGCTTGGACTGGGAGCCCCTCCATGGCAGGTGTGCTTACTTGCTGCACTGGGGTTGGCTTTGGCCAGAGGGCACCCAGCATGAGTATTTTAGCAAGAGTATGTGTAACCCAGACAGTTCTGGTGGTGGGCCAGCTTCGTGTGACTATTTCATCAGGGCATGTTTGGGCTGCTGTTACTAAACCACAGGCTAGGTGACTCATAAACAATGTAAGTTTCTTAAAAACAACAGATGTTTCTCACAACTATGAAGGCTGGAAGTTCAAGGTCAGAGTGTCAATATGATCATGTTTGGTGAGGGCTCTCTTCCTGGTTCATAGCTTTCTTGCCATGTCCTTACACGGTGGAAGGGGAGAGGAAGCTCTCTGGTGTCTCTTTTATAAGAACATTAATCCCACTTTATGGGGACTGTATCCTCGTTCCCCAGTCTCCCCCTGAAAAGCCCTACCTTCTAATACCATCATCTTTAGGTTCCGGAATTTTAGCACATGGTTTCAGCACGTGAATTCTGGGGGACACAAATATTTTGGACACAACAGGTCGAGGCTTTTAGCTCCATCCATGCTGCCACAAATAACATGAGTTTGTTTTATTTTTTGGTCACCGAATAGAATTCCATTGTGTAACTATATCAAAACTCTTTGATCCATTCACCTGTTTTTGTACATTTGGGTTATTTCCATATCCTGGCTATTATAAATAGTGCTATAATAAACATAGGAGTGTAGGTTTCCTTTCAAAATAGTATTTATATATCCTTTGGGTAGATTCCCAGAAGTGGAATTACTGGTTCAAGTAGTAGCTTCATTTTTAGTAGTTTGAGGGTCTGCCACAAAACTTTCCATAGGGGTTGGACTAGGTTGCATTCCCACCAGCAGTGTAAGTGTCCCCTTTTCTTTATATCCTTGCCAGAAATGTGCAAATATTAATGTACATATATATGTATATATGTACATATACACATATACCCAGATCAAGCAAGAGCAATGTCCAGTCTCTGGAAGGCTTTCTTATACAATTCCCACTAAGTAACACCTGACACCGTTAGTTGACCACTCTCAGTATGAACTGATTTACTTATTCTTGAACTTAATACCTGTGAACTTATGTGGCATGAACTGCCAGTGTGCCTGCTGCTTTGCCGGGTGCCCTAACTCAGGAGGTTCATCACTGTTGTGTGTAGAAGTGGTTTGCTCACCTTCATGCTATAAGGTATTCAGCTGCATGAGTAAGTAATAGTTTATCCATTTTACTTTTCAATGAATGGTTTTAGTTTTTGGCTGCCGTGAATGTCTTTTTTATACGTCCTCTTTCAGTGGACACATGCACTCATTTCTGTGGGCTATGTGCCAAGGAATGACATTTTTGAATAGCAAAATAAATACATTTAGCTTTGCTAGATCGCACCCAGTTGCCAAAAATAGTTATTTATATATATATACAAATTTAAATATTAAAGCATTCAAATTGTGTCCCCCAATTTTTGCACCAAACATTATTTCTACAGTGTATGTGACATTGCTTTCCCACATTCTTGTCAACTTTTTGAGCTTTGACCCTCTAATGGTGAAAATAACTCATTGTAATTTGTAGATTGTGGATGATCACAAATGTGATAGATCTCACAGCTTTCTCAAATTCCCATTTATGTTCTTCAGGAAAGTTATAGAGCTATACCTCTTAAAACTCTTTTCCTTTTGGATCAGGTTCATTGAAAACTGTTAATATCTTTTTTATTTGTGTGTGTGTGTGTGTGTGTGTGTATGGTTTTAGTGGGAGAACCCATCAACCAAGAAGCCTGGGAGTGGCTCTATAAGGTGGTGGGAGACAGCAGATGTACCCTGGTGGACACCTGGTGGCAAACAGGTGAGGACATGCCCAAGTTAGAGGGTTAGGGCTGGCTCTGGGTTGGGGGGGGAGGGGAGGCTCACTGATGGCAGCTGTGTTCCATTTAAGTGAAATGAGAGCAAAGCTAAATACCCAGATGGGGGACAGCTTAAGTTTCAGTCTCTGTGTTTTAACTCCATACACCTGGAATTGAGACCTGGTGTCTGGAGTGAGAAATTCTGGTTGCATTGTTCAGCCATATCCCTGGAGTGGGTTCTAGGTTCCTTAAGCCTTGATTTCCTCATTTCTGAATGGGTGTTGGGGGTACTGGCTCCATGCTCTGAGTGAGGGTGGAAGAAGGGAATACAACCAACACCTGTGAGGTGTACATGCTCAACTGAGGTGCACTTTCTTCTTAGAGCCCACTTTCTGAACAGAAGAACATCTGATGGGATGGGTCCTATGGTCTAAAGGACCATGAGTCTAAATTTAAATTTTGTGGGCAGCAGCTTTGTTTTGGTTTGTTTCCCTTTTTCTTAGGCAGCTGATTGATTATATGTTTGGGGCAAGAACCTGCCCCTATATAATAAGTATAACTCTTTGAGGCCTTGTCCTTTAAGAAACAGTTAAGTGAGGCACTCTGAATAGCTCAGTGCTTGTGCTACCTACCTCTCACTCTGGAAGAGTACTGTGATCTGTCTAGTACTCTTTTGGGGTACTAGCTGGATAAATGTCATGAGAGTCTAGGTCAGTATAGTATTTCTTCCTCATCTTCTGTACAGAAACGGGTGGCATTTGCATTGCACCTCGGCCCTCGGAAGAAGGGGCAGAAATCATCCCTGGCATGGCCATGAGGCCCTTTTTTGGCATTGTCCCAGTTCTCATGGATGAGAAGGTATGTAAGGACCTAATAGACAGTTGATGAAATCACTTCATGGGGGTGAGCTTAAAGCCTCCTCAGAATCCCTGTGAGGCCAGTTCCTTATGGGGGATGGGGTGGGGTGTGGAGAGTACTGAGCAGTTCCCTTGGGGACGAGCTTGTTCTGTCCCAGGCCAGAAAGTCAGGAGAATGATGCTGACTGTGAGCTCTTTGCTTCTGAGCTGGTTCAGCCTATCCTCTCACACTTGTGTTCTGTGTCTGCAGGGAAACATCAAGGAGGGTGGTGATGTCTCTGGGGCTCTGTGCCTCTCCCAGGCCTGGCCAGGCATGGCCAGGACCATTTATGGAGACCACCAAAGGTTCATGGATGCCTACCTCAGGGCTTATCCAGGTAAGCAGTCCAAGCAGTGTCATTCCTTTCTCCTCTTCTCACCCCCTCACTACTCCCAATCCTGGAATTATATTCCAGAAAACACACACAAGCAACCTTAATTTAAATAAGTTTCCTGGAATAGGAGGCAGGTATTTGAGTCCTGCCCCCTCCCTATTTGCCTGCCTGACTTTCCTTGTTTCTACAATGGGAAGAAGCTACCTTAGAAAACAGTCATGGTGACTGTGAGCTGTTTGTCATTTCCTTCCTTAGCCTCCCCATCCTCCAGTTTGCTTTTAGTCATTTGGTTGGAAGTGTATACATAGTGCTTGTTGGGACCCAGTAACCTTCAGTTACTGGGACCCAGTAACAGCAAGGGAAACTTGCTGTTCTGAGAGGCTTGTGTGTATGCTCATGAATCTGGGAGGCTTGTGTGTGTGATCATGAGTGGCCTGAAAGGGCACTCGTACACATGCAAACATCTGAAGCAAATGTTTGCAGCTGGACATCAGGGCCAGTCTGCTGTCTTTAAGCATCTTCCTTTCACCAGGACACACCTAGATGGCATTAGCTACAAGTTTCTCTGTGAGGGGTTGCAGGGAGGACTAGCAGGCAGAGAGTCTGCAAGATGCTTCAGAGTAAAATTGGACCCCAGTTCCCTTGTGCTCTCGTGAAAGCTGGGTGGGCCCTGGTTCAGAGTGCCCAGTTCTGAGTGTCCTGGCCATGATGCAGGCTACTACTTCACTGGAGATGGAGCATACCGCACCAAGGGTGGCTACTACCAGATTACAGGGCGCATGGATGACGTCATCAACATCAGTGGCCACCGACTGGGAACTGCAGAGATTGAAGATGCCATGGTGAGCAGGGATCAAGTCTTCTTTGCTTTAGTACCTCCTAGAGTTGCTGTTGATCTCTGGTTTGGGTGCTGACCTGTGCTTTGAGTCAGGGGTCTTACCTCTTGCATACACGGCTTTGCTATGTTCTGCGTAGGCTAACCACCCAGCAGTGCCTGAGACCGCGGTCATCGGCTACCCGCATGACATCAAAGGAGAAGGTGAGCATCTTGGAAGAGCTCCTGTCCATTCCTGATTTCTACATGAGGAACAGACCCCAGAGGGTGGGTGGCAGGAGGTTTTTGGGCCAAAATGTTGTTTTTTTTTTTCTTGTTTGGAGACTTGGGGTGAGGAAGCTGAACAGCCCATTAGACTAGGGTTGTAATTTGGTAATGGCCTGGCTCTGCTGCCCTTTCAAGGCACTCCTTCACAGCAGCTGTGACCTCTTTGGCCCTAGGCTGGGCTTGGGCACTCCTGCCACTCTGGCTGTTCTGCCACTGTCTGTATGTGTGGGGTCTCATGCCCGGTACCAGTTCTCCAGCCACCACACTGGCAGAGCTGAATGTGCCCAGAGGAAGCTCTTTGCTGCTCTGTGACTTTTTGCAGAGGAATTTGATCCATGGTTCCCATTGCACATCCACATGCAGGGCAACAGGGAGCAGATGATTGGAATGGGCTTTACCAAGGACACAGTGGTTCCAGAGTCCACTGGTTTCTAAATGGGTCAGTCTGGGAGGGGCAGAGCACTTGAGTGTTGTCATGCTGGGTCCACAGGGGCCACGGCAGCCTGGCTGGTTGTGACCCAGACACTCACTGACCCCATGCTGTGTTATGCAGCCCATGGTCTGGCATGGTGCTCCCCTCTGTCTTTCAGGAACACCTGGTATTCCTGACGTGTTGTCTGCCTTCCTGCCACATTTGTGTGTCATTGTTTATTTACTTTCTTTTTTTAAATTAACCCTTTGTAAAGTTTAATATTTTTTCAGGTGCTTACAAATAAGCACTGTTGAGGTTTTCAAGCCTTTGTTGCAAGTAGACTGGGGATGGGGATGCAGCTGGGATTGGCCCTCACATGTGACTCTCAGGGGCCTGAGGGCAATTTATGTTCCCATCTGCTGTTCCCACACTTCCTCCCCTGCATCATAAGCAGTTTGGTATTCTCAGGCCTTTTAATGTCTGCCAAGCTGATGGGGATAATTTTTGTACTATGGAGATAATGAGAGATATATTTCCTGATTTCTAACATATCTGAATGTAGGTGGATTACAATAGATCATAATCCTGCATATCTCAGAAAGGATTCTTGGTAAGCTCTAAAGCTACCTGTGCAAACACTGGTGTTTTTATTTGTCCTGACTACCCTTATTTGCACTTGGTCTGAGCTGCCTGTGCTCTCTGGCCTATTTTAGCCTGGCGTTTCTCCTGGTGGGCACTCTCCTTTGTGGAGGGCTTCCTGGCCTGTTTCTATGCCCAACACAGCATCCAGGCTGTTGCCAGACCCTTCTCCTCAGAGATACACATACAAGTGACTGACCAGAAAGGGCCCTGATTAGATCCCAGAGGGGATACTGCAGGGCAGCATGTCCAGGGTGACCCCACCAGCTTCTGAAAGATGTTTGTATATGCCCAGAAGTTAACTTTAAAATTCAGGTCTGATGTCAGCAGCCAACAGCCTGCTTGGTGTGGGCTATATTGGGGGGCCTTCATCACCCTCTCCACGGTGCAGCTGTGAGTGTTCTAGTAGAAAGCTGCAGTATGAAGTGACTGAGCAACCTTCCCCAGATCATAGTTAGCAAGTGGAAGAGCCAGGATCTGGAGTGGGGTCAGACTCCTGACCACCACACTCACTGCCTCCAGTTAGTGACCCCAGGGGGGATAAAAAGGGGATATAGGGAGGAGAGGTGCAGATATACTTTATATACTTTCACAGCATTTTAATTTGGGGTATGTGTTGCTTTGGTGATTTAAAGGTTTTCATCAATGTTGATTAACTCACAGCAGACCAGCTCATGTTAGCCTCACCTGCTCCCTCTAAACCTCTGTGGCATGGGCCTGGACTGCCTGGCAGCTCAGCTTTCCAGATGAGAAAAATTCAGTTCCCTCCCTCTGCCATGACAGGGCTAGTGCTCATTGTGGCAGCCGCTAAGTATATGTGGCTCCTGTGGCTGATGACCCACAAACTTAATTAAATAACTACCATTCTAATGCCTGCCACACTGGATCTGCACCCACAAGCCTAGGGTTATGTGCCTTGCTTCCAAGTGCAGTCTTGTGGGTGTGGATCGTAAGGCAGTACCAGAGCTAGGGCATCAACACTTCCGCTGCCTGTGCCCAGCCAAGGCCTATTACTTTCACTTTGAACGAAGCTGTAATATATGTTTAGGACAGCAAGAAACTGGCTGATACAAGGTCACATGATTTGACCTTATGGTGGCTATATACAACTTGGGATATGGTTGTGGTTCAACATTTAGTGCTTTCCTTCCAGCTGCATTTGCCTTTGTTGTGCTGAAGGACAATGCAGCTGATGCAGATGTGGTGATGAGAGAGCTCAAGTCAATAGTCGCTGCCAAGATCGCCAAGTACGCTGTTCCTGACCAGATTCTGGTGAGTGGGTATCCCCTCGGATGCAGCCCTGCTGCTCTTTCTGTGCATCTGTCTTCACATCCCACAGTTGACATGTAGCAGGGGTCCCTTCTGTCATTGGCAAAATGGGGGCTGTTCAGCTCTGGGTAGAAGGCAAAGGTGGTGGTTTTCTGCATTGTCAGAGGGAGAGGAGACAGGAGACAGAGAGATGTAGCAGCAGAAGCACCCGGATCACCCAGGGAAGGACTAGTGCTGGGCTTGGGGCGGGGGTACCCTTTTATGTGGCATCTGAAGCCTAGTTACAAACACAGGAAGAAAATGAGAGAACATGAATGGGGAAAGATGTAGAAACTACAGATTTGTGAACACATTTCTCAGGGCCAATGAAGGAGAGATGATCCGGCCCTCATCTGAGGGAGTTTATGGTGGAGTCAGTTAAGGGACAAATTGGGTTGCCTTGTCAGTCCCATTGGGTTCTCATTCTTCCCTTTGCTAACACTTCCTCCACAGGTTTTTTTTTTTTTTTTTGCCTTGGCTGAGATCCTCTGAGGTGGGAGTGGTAGGGACAAGTTCAATTATCAGCTTATGACCAGAGTCAGCTTTTCCAAAGCCAGATCACTATTAAAGACCCCATACACAGCTGTTAATGTATCACCATTGCACTGAATGGATCCTGCTGGTTTGAAAATGTTTAATGATAACTTCTTAAACACCAAAAAGCAAGAGAGCATTTTCTCTAAAGTAGTTTTCTACTCTTACATAAGACACACTGAGAACTCCCTAGACTATGGGGTAGAAAAGAGGACACCTGTGCTCAGATGTTTACTGCAGCACTATTTATAATTGCAAGGGCTTGGAAGCAACCTAAATGCCCAAAAACAGATGACTGGATGAAATAAATGTGGTATATATACACTATGGAATATTACTCATCAATTAAAAATGACAAATTTGATGATTTTATAATAACATGGATGTACTTAGAAGAAATCATATTAGCAGAAACAAGTCAAAAAGAAAAAGACAAAAAGAAAAAACCAAATGGTTTCACTAATATATGGGATATAGGCAAAAAATAAACAAAAGTCATGAGGAAAAGTCAAAACAAGCTAAGCACCAAAACTGAAGCACACACCTTTGGGCAGGGAGGAAAGGGGGTAATGGTGGGGAGGGTGTGGGGGGTAAATCCCTGGGATTACCATGATTAAATTTTATATATAAATAAATTTAAAAAAGAAAAGAAAAGAAAAAAATGAAAAGAGGTCCAAGGCCCGAGTTTAGTTACATTACTACCTGCAGCTCTCAGGAATGTCAGGAGAAAGAGATCTCTCTTGAGAGGTACATCCAGGGAGGTAGGACAGTCCTTCTGGTGGAGGAGGCAAGACTCATGGTTGATTGTGTCTTTTGAGCTGATTGCAGCTTGTAGGAGCATAGAAACAGAGACCACAGCCCTGCCATTCTGTAGGGCAGGGTTGTACTCATCAGCATTCCTTACTGAGTCCAGAGTGAGAAATGTCCCCCCAACCCCCAAGCAGAGCTCTTCTCATCTCCACTCAGCAAGATATTGGTTGGGAGTCTGGCAACCACCACAAATGCTAAAATTATGCCTCTTCCTTGCCAGGTAGTGAAACGCCTTCCAAAAACTCGGTCTGGAAAAGTCATGCGGAGGCTCCTGAGGAAGATAATCACAGATGGAGGTCAAGATCTGGGGGACACCACCACGCTGGAGGACCCCAGCGTCATCACGGAGATCCTGAGTGCCTACCAGAAATACAAGGACAAACAGGCTGCTGCCCAGTGAGGCCACACTTTGTCCTGGGCCTGCACCTCAGCTGTGAACTTGTCTGCCTACAACATAGCCCTCAGGTTGACTGTTCTCTCCAGCACACATCCATACTACCAACATGTGAAGTTCATGCTAGAGTCCCTTCCTTCTTTCTATTGGAGAAGCCAAGAGTAACTTAGCATTGTTCCATTTGCTCTGAGTTTGGTTTCCTGGAATGAACAGTTACTGTCATTTCTGCTTCTGTGTCCTCTCTATGCAGCACTGCAAGGTGAAAACCTAGCAAGGTGTGCCTGCTCAGATGACTTAGCTTTGGATGCAATCATGTCCCCCAGGTATTTCTAGATATAAAAGGCAGAGATTTTATTTTTATACTTTTATATTTCAAAGAATTATGTGCAAGCAAACATCTGTAATGTGTAGATTAACTTGTACATGCTTCATAACATTTAGAGTTATGAAAATCCTTTTTGCTTCCACTCCTGGGGAATCATGGAGAGGACCCAAGAGAGCACTTTTCATTATTGTTCAGCATACTTGCAAGTCTGAATTGGAAATGTTTGTACTTCTGTCTAAACACAGCTATCTTGAGGACTTTCAGGCTTGCAGTGCAGCATTCTCCTTTGGTGTGTATTCCTACTTTCCTTGATTTGGTTATAATGCAGCTAACTCCTAAAATAATGGTATGAACATGCCCGCCATCTAGTTCTAAAGGCACTCCAGTCATGGGTTCTTTTTACCCAAGCCATGATTTGAAGAGATGCTCCCTCCCCAGCTTGGATTCCTCTTCATGGCAGGTCAGCATGGTCCAGTATATGTGGTTGTCCAGGGGAGCTTGTGGTGTCGCAGGTGACATGTTATAGCCAACTTGGTTAGAACTGGGCCCTTGCAATCATCTCCTGTCTTTCCTTCTGTGGTTAGGGTGGGGGACATGAAAACGATGGAGGTTCGGGTAAGAATTGGTGTCTCTCTCTCTTTCAGTGTGTCTTAAGTCCTCTGAATGTTGGTGAGATGACATAAATCAGCAGGTCACAAAGTGTTCTTTCACTAACCAAGTGTGCAAAGACCAGTGGTGTAGGTTGTGATTGACCCTGATGAATGGGGTGGGGTCTTTGGATGGAGAAAGGTTCTTGTTTTTGCCCCATGGAATACAGTGCCCTACAGCTAAGCATCTGCTGTGGGCCTTGGCGGTGCTGGCCTTTTGGGTGATTACGAAGATATACTTATGGTCCCCTATGGGGTGGTATTGACTTAGCCTAGATATATACAGGGTAATGGCCTGTTGCTCTTGGCAACAAAGAAGCATGTACCTGGACCTGCTGCATTTATGTTGGGCTTGGCAGACTATAGTTATGCTACTATTTATGAAATTACTTAGATATCAATTCAGACAGCAATTAGAGTCTCAGAGTGATTGACAGCACAGTTGAAATAAAGCTTTATTTTGTTCACTCTCTCTGTTTCTTGTAATGTTTTTAATCAAATAGTGCTGATTCTTTGCTGCTGAATTCATTCAAAAGAGGATATTTTAAAAAATCCATCATCTTATAGGAACTTAATAAGAAGTCACCTATATTTAGGTTGCTACTTGGTAAACTTACCTGTGTCTAGATTACTGTGCTGTCCACTATAATAGCTACATGTACATGTGTGCATATGTGAGTGTATACATGTGTGTGTATATGACCCAAAATGCAAATAATCACCATACCCCAGCTAGTAGTTACTAGAATGAACAACATGAATAAAAACATTCCCATGGTCACACAGAACTCTGGTAGTGAGTGTGAACCTAAAACATACTGAGGACAAGGAAGCACAAAGCATCTCTAAGTGGTCAAGGTAAGTATAAGAGTCTGTTTACTTGAGAAGTACCAATTTGCCTGGGATAGACATCCCATAATCCAGACCATCCTCAGCCCAGATGTGGGAAAACGAGGTTTCTGGCTTGCTTCTGAACTGGGGTGATGAGGGGTGAGAAATGAAGATCCTAGTCAGTGCTTGCAAAACCTAGACTGACTGATGCCTCCAGAGGAGGTGCCAGGGTGGCTCTTCCCAGGACAGTGCCTGCTCTTGTGCCCCAGGGATGAAGGGAGGGTTCCCAGGTGCCATCTGAGGTAGGTTATGAATGCACAAGAAGGCAGTGCATCAAGGAAAGACAAGTTTTTGAGCCTCTGGATGTTGGGAGAAATCACAGCAACATTGCTGTTACTAGTATAGTCTAACCACACACCTCTCCCAGGGCCATTGTGAGAGGATCACATCTTCACATCTTCAACCAATAAGATGGTCTGCCCAACCCTTTCTTTCTTTCTTTTTTTTTTTTTTTAGGCTAGGTCTCACTATTTTTGCCTGTGGAACCACAGGCTCACATTGCCCAGGGTACCACAGACTCAAGCAATCCCCAGCCTCAGTTTCCCAGGTAGCTGGGATTACAGACATGCACCACCATATCCAGTTATATTTTTTTGGAACTAGGTCTTGCTACGTGCCATTGGCAGAACTCGAACTATGATCCCTGGTCCCAGCCATGGCTTCCTAGGCTGCTGCTTACAGGTATGCGCCACCATGCCCGGCCCCAACCCTTTTGGTAACACCAACCTGGGGATCAAATTGTTCAGCAACTCACCTCTGGCCAGGAGATTTGTAGTGGTCTTTCCCAGAATCACAATGAACAGGTAAAGACCTGACTTGTGGCATTATAGGAATTGTGGGGAAACAGACGTGAAGATACCACTGGGGGAGGGGTGATCACTCAGAGGTCAGATGGAAAAGGAGGAAACCTGCTGAAACCAGGTGGAGTTGGTTGGTGGGCCTTCTCTGTCTAAGAATGTAGCAAATGAGTGCGATAATTCTTTCCTGTGTCCACCAAGGCCCATGAGTGTCAGGGGCAAAAGCTACCTCTGCCTGCTACTGCCACTGTTAGTGCTCACAGGTGCCTCCTTGGCCCTGAAGCGAGTCTACCCATGGTCACCACCCACAAGGATATGAGAGCCATGATGGCCAGTAGCTTCTTGGAATGGAAACCAAAACCAAGAGAACAAAGTACAAAATGAAGTACATCAATAGGATGGATTAAATAATGATTTTGAACCCTACTTGAGCCCACATGTGAGGCCCAATAAAGTATTTACTGTGTGTCAGGCTCCTCCTCACCTAGTCACCACAGTCCCTCCATTGGCTGCTCCTATTTTGGGGGTGAAGTTGCTTGGTCTACTAGGGGTAACAACAGCCATGCCCTATCTAACAGCTTAATGGACAGTTGAGCAATGGAGAGCCTCAAATGCAGTGTTGGACAACAGCAGCCTTCAGAAGCACTCTGTTTCTTGGTCAGCATGGTTTTTATTTTTTCCCTAGAGGGCTTGACTTCTAAGCTTGGGGAATAAGTTTCCAGGGACAGTCTGCTCAAAGCTCTAAATGTAGTAGCAACTATGCTTATGTATCTACCATCTTATGTGGAAGTGTGATTGATAGGCAGTCAGCTTTTGCCAGTGAGACTCTCAATAAAGGTTCCTGGCATGAATGCTATAGACCACAGCATTGAAACTTTGTAGCACCTAAGTTGCAAGTAATTTCTAAAAGTTATAGGCTCTGGAGGTGGGTCCATTACTAGTTACATTGTCACCTCCAATAGTTTGCCTCCAGCTACCATTGCTGAAACCAGTATCTTATACTGATATTGCTAGCATGCCACAGAACAGAAACCTAAGTTGAAGACTAAATATGGCATTGTAAAGTCAAGTCTTCTACCATCTCCAATAAAGCATAATGTGGAAAATGGAACTTGTCTCCATGGCAAAAGTACTCTTACAGGTTTGGGTTCCGAATATAGGTCAGCAGCCAACCCAGGGGTCTCCCCAGACTATAGGTCAGAAGGCTAACAATAGCCCACTAGTGGTCAGGCATCACTAGGGCAAAGACACCATCATCGCCCCCACCCTACCACAGCCTATCCAGCTCTCAGTTGAGCAACAGGCAGCTCAGCTCTTGGCAAGGGTAGCACCTCAGGACTGTGGCAGTGGGTTTGGTTATAATGGGGAGATAAAAATGGAGTAGGACAGTCTCAGGCTGGCTTCTAGATCTACTCCTTGAGGACCTCACCCAGTGTTGGAGAAGCTGCGGTCCATTAATAACCCCTAGAATGATGACTGGTATCTGGACTATGGCAGGGTTTTCATCATTAAGGGCTGCTCTGAGGACAATAGGCACTGTCCCTGTTCCATTAAATGTAATACTTGCTGCGACACAGAGCAGGGTAATGAGAGAATGGGTGCTGCTTATCACCCCACGAACAAGAAAGGCTATTAATTTGTGTTAATAGCAGTGGACACTGTGGCATTGCAGAAATGAATCTGCTGTGCACTGCAACACATGCATGTGTGTGGCCTCAGGTCAAATGGAAGAGTTGATTTGATGTCAGGTGGATTTTTGTGAAGGATGTTCCTGATAGCCAGCTGAGACACACTTGCCAAGAGAACAATGAGATTAAAGCATTGACTAAATCCCAGGGATGCTCAGGAAGTGCCTCTGGAAAAGGCTAAGCAGGAATTAAAAATCACAGGCAGCTACAAACACACCACTTCCATTTCTGATGACTTGTTAAACTGCGAGAAATGCCAAGAGGAAGAAGAAAGTAGTAAGAAGGACCATCAAGGTCATGAGAACTAAAAGGCACTTCCACAGAGACTACAGCAAAGGTTGCATCTGTATATCCTCAGAGGAAGAAATTGAAATTCAAGAGAATAAGGACTTTTTGTTAATTTCATTGACAATGTCAGACTTGCTGTTCAAGTACTGGACTTTCACAAAACATATAGGACTTAATTGGAAAATGAAAAAATACCTAAACAATAAAAAAAATTGCTCTAGATAATTTAGGTGAAAATGTCCCTTTTAATTTAACTTTGGTTGTTATTTCAGAGCATAATGCTTTTTTCTTTTTTTAAATGCTGTTTTTCAGATTTTAAGGCCTGTAAGTACATACAGTTTTCTCTAATTCTTAAACCCTTTCTTCCCCCTTTTTTGACATGTATACTTGGAGAACTCTTAAATTTGGAAGGTTTTGGACCTCTACCCTAAAAAGTGGGAGTTTGTTTTTCCCCTCTGGAAAGATTTCTATGAAGAGTTTATATCTTGGAGACTTTAACAATGTTATCCAAGGCTGTGTCTTTAAGGGTAGTTCATTATCTCTGACCCATTGTTACTCAAAGTAATGGACTTAATCCATTACTAAGTCAGGATTAATTTGATTTTAAAGCTAAGAACAGTGGTAATAGCTTGTTTACAGAAAGATACTTTGGAAGAGAAAAATATTGTAAAATGTGTAGTTAATGCTTTTCAGTTTCTTGTTGAATCAGCAAGGAAAGGGGGACAGGAAATTGCCTTTTTTTTTTTAACCATTAATCACTTCTAAATAAACTTGAGATGCTGTTGAGCATCAAAAAAAGAATGTAACAACGCAAAAGTAAACAAAAGGGGAGATACAACATTAACATATTATTTACAATAGAAGTGAGAGAAGAGGAAGGAGAATGAGGGAGGGGAGGGGAAAGTAGGGGAAGATAGAGGAGAGGAGAGGGAGAATTTACAGATTGGCATATGACCAGAAGTTGGTCCTACCTCAAATAACATGGATTGAACAGAAACCAAGGTACAAGCTGAAGCCAAATGTGGCAAGTTAGCAGCTTCTCCATAGGTACCTCTCCTCACCAGGAGTTTTACTGCCAAAAGTCCTAGCTCCACCTCTATTTCCCATCAGTTCTCATACAGGGGATTGATGGGTTTCCAGTCTGGAAACTACCTTCTACCATGAAGGGCCATCCACTGATAAGTGCCACCCACCATTCCTCTTACACTTCCAATGGACACAACAGGATGCAGAGATGAGAATGAGCAGCCGAAGGTTGGCACAGGGCAGTGCTGGCTGAGGTTGGAGTGATACAAAAAAGGAACACAGCTTGGGAGATATGTGGAGGCTGAGGCCAGGCGTAACAGGCCTGGACTTCACTTACAGTTTTAGGTTTTTGTCATAATCAACATGTTCTCACAACAGGCAGGCAGCTACCATGAGTACAGAGATGAGATGGCTGTTGGCGCCGGGTTACTCAGCGAAGGGATGAGACTGGATTCAGAGATGGCTGGTGTGAACACCTCCTGTACCTCCCCGTCAGTGTGTATGTTATTGTAGTAATGGCCATAAGTTTTAAGGCAAATGCTATTCAGATTCAGAATGAAGCAGTTTGTAGTACCTTTTAGGAAGATGTCCCACTTAAAGTGGCTAGAATAAAAGTGGTCATGCTTAAGGGGAAAATTTCTGCACGATTAATGTCAGAAGGGAAATATGTTCCTATTAAATAGAAACATAAAAAATGAAATCATGGTTAATGTTCACAATTTTGAAACTGGGTAACATGTAGGGAACTAAACTTACAATAGGAGAAGCTGGAATCTAATTCTAAACCGGCCACTTCTGGGAAAATGGGTGGAGAAGGGGGCGCGGAGAGGGGGTGTACTTCCAACCTATACCGTAGTTGCAAGACAGACAAGGTTATGGGAAAACAAAACAGGGTTTATTTGCAAAAAGAGAGAAAGGAAGAAGCAAGAGTCACTGAGGCTACACGTGGTCCTTTCTTTGTATTACCCTATAGTTCAGTTTCAGTCCTAAACACGTGTTGTATGATCACATGTCCAAAAATGGCATCAGAAACAGGAGTTTCGGGAAAAAAGAGCATGTGTAGGCAAGATGGAGTCATCCTGCAGTCTCCAGAAATTTCAAAATGAAACTAAAGATTGAAGATGGCATCCAAACCTGAAGCAGGTATTTGACACAAAGTTCAGTTTTCCAGCAAAAGTTGCCCAAGATACAAGTTTTCCAAGTCTTTTCCAAGTTCCAAACTTTTCAAGTCAGCTTACACAAATCTTGAGCTTTTCTGGCATACCAGTTTCCAAGTTCCAAACAAAGGTCAAGTTCCAGTTTTCAAACAAAATCAAGTAACTTTTCCATTTCCCTGGACTCTGACCCAGACTGGCCTACCCCAGTCTCTCTCTCATCCGGTCTCCTGTCTGGGCTGCAGCCTGTACCTGTGGGCCCAAAGCCTCAGTTGTGTTTCCTGCTTCCTGCTCACACAGGTCCCTTCATCATGCCCTGCCAGACTCTACCCATAGTGCTCCTAAACCGTTTCCCTAAGAAAATAGCATTCTTCTATTTTGCTGCATCACCCTCTGACAATTTGCAGCTCTCAAATTATCCAAAGGAAAACCCTGAGGTGACTGAGGCTTGTTCTCATCTTTCTTCACCCAGTGGCTGAGTTCATGGTGAAGAAAAGGTAATCAGTCTTCCCCATCTCCTCTAACCCACAAGGAGTGGACACCACCATGGGATTATGTGAGCTGTTAGTTCCCATGGAGTTCCTATGTGAACTGTTAGTTCCCATGGTATCTCAGTGTCACTTTGTTATATACACAATATTGGGAACAAGACAGAAACACCTCTGGGGTCTACATAGGTTCTACATGTGTAGGGTAGGGGTGGTGATGCCGGTTTTAGTTTCAGTGACTGCTAGTCTGAGTTACATAAGTTTGCCTTCATTGTTGTTTGGGTATTTTGCAGCGTAGTAAGATTAAACCAAATAAATATATAATTTCTGAGTCTGTTAATACCAGCTTTGGTTTTTGTAGTATTATGTGTTGACTTATTTTTCCAGTTTGGGATCTGTAGGGCTTCCTGGATGTCTGGTTTGATGTCAATCTAAATCAGTTTTGAGGGGCAGGAAGTGGGTGTTGAGGTCCTTTTGGATGACTCAGGCCCTTGGAGAAGAACTCCAGCACACCCCCTCTGTGGCCTAGGCTGATGGCAGGGGTGAGGGTGGGGGGTTAGGGTGAGTTCTATGCTACCAGGGTTTCAGGGTCTCATCTCAGGTCTTAGGTCCAGGGGTCTCAGGCTGGGGAAGTTAGCCTCTGCCTCCACATGGGCAGGGACTTGGGGCTGGCTACCTCTGCTGGCTCTGGGGCTAGGGAGGGAGGTAATTAGTAGGCTCTGCCTTTCAGGCCCAAACCTAGTCCCAGTAGGATTGGAGGAGACAGTCAAAAGTCCCCCTGGACTGCTTGGGCCCAGGGGAGGGCCCCCAGCACACCTCTGCTACAGCCCAGACTGCTGGCAGTCTAGGGAGTCTGGTACCACTGCTGACACCTCTAGGGTCTCAGGGTTTTTGCCCATTTTCTCTTCTCTTTTGGGGACTCCAAAGTTCCCAAATGTTGGAATTTTCTCATTTTCTCTTTTCTGTACTACTTACTGTCTTAGCCCGATTGCCTGAAAACAGAGTATGAATGAAGGCTCAAATGTAAGTGACTCACTTGGGAGTGATTACAGAAACAGGGGTGAAGAGGGGGGTTAAAGTCACTGCTAGTGTACGGTGGAGTTGACCTCACTGTGTACGACTGTTGTTCTGTCACCACATGAAACATATTTCTAAACCCCCCCATTCAGAACTAGCTGTTGGGATGGGAGGAGATTTCTGCTTTTAAGTTTAGTAATTAAGACAATTAAAATAAATGTGGCTTGGTTTCTCAACTTTCCCTCTGGAATTGCAAATGCACTTAGGGAAAATGAACTCCAAAAACTGGGTTCATCTCCTGGGCTTCTGTCCTCCCTGGCTCCAGATCTAGTCACCTTTTACCATTTCTTCAACCAGGTGTTTTAAATATTTTGTTTATCATTATTTTCCCCACTGAGAATGTGTCTCAATTATCTAATCTGCCGTCACCCAAAGAGAAAGTCTTGCATAATGTTCTTAAATTTGTGAGGTGTTAATTACAACATACATTCCACCCAAGCATTTCACATACAATGTTATTAAGGACCCATGCATATTTGTATTTATTCTTTGTAATGACTGTGTATAACAAACCTTTTGAACATGAACATTTAGTCAACCATTATCTGATTTACAAATAGGACTGGAATGAATATCCATGAAGCTCATCTTTGCCCCATGAGATAAAAAAAATATGCTTGATCACTGTAATGACACGAATGTTCCCCTCTCCCAATTCACATGTTGAAATCCTAACAACAAGGGTGATGGTATTAGGAGATGGCATCTTTGGTGGGTTGATTAGTTGATGAGGGTGAAGACTTCATGAATAGTAATAATGCCCCCATAAAAGAGATGTCAGAGAATTGAATTTTGTTGTTTCTTCCATCATGTGCAGATATAGTGATAAGAACACCATCAATGAAGTAGGAAGCAAATCTCAGTAGACACATTTGTAGGTTAGCATTTGTCTGTTTAGGCTACTATAACAATAACAACAGTAAAAAAGTAGACTGGTTGGCTTACAAACCACAGATGTTTGTTTCTCACCATGCTGGGTTTTCTTAATCAGAGCCTGCGTTTTCCTGTGTTGTCTAGTTCCTCTGCTCCTTCATATCCATGCTGTGCCCAGGAACCTTCTGCATGGACAGACACCATGGGCTGATTCCTTTCTAAAAGATCACATATCTCATGATGATATTGGGTGACAAAACAAGCAAAACAGGGTGTTTAGCCAAACTTGGAAAGGGGGTGAGCTGACCTTTTATAGCCAGCCACACACCCGGTTCTTCCCGGTCTACACATGCAGTAGCAAAGACCACGTAAACTTTACGAGGAAGGCAAAAACAAATTTACTTATTAAAAGCCAAATTAGACAAGAGTCACTGAGGGGCACAAGGGAACCCCTTTGGTAATCTTACCACACAGTCCAGTCTCTAGTTCAAAGAGCACATGGCTGCAGCAGCCATGTGCGTCTACCAAATGGCAGCTGCCCCACCTTAAGCTAGATGAAGGCGTTAAGATGGCACCGCCACTCCCTCTTCAGAAGACACAGCTCCCCTCACCCCAAGCCAGAAGAAGCCAAGATGGAATCATCGACCCTTCTCCAAAAGCAGGAGATTAAAATCCAACAAGGAAAACCAGGAGGACATCATCAGTTCTCCAAAAGGCACAGCTCCGGCATTCTTTCAGCTCCAAGTCTAAAGTGGTCCAGCATCAGTAAAATTTACTCAATACAACAACACAACAGGTACTTTAGACATCTCACATTGAAAACAGCAATACAATAAATTTCTTTCAGTTCTCCAGAAGATATCCAAGCTTTGCAGTTTCTTTTTTTTGAGACTAGGTCTTGCTATTTTTGCCTGTGGAACCGCAGGCTCTCATTGCCTGGGGTACCACAGACTCAAGCAATCCCCAGCCTCAGCTTCCCAGGTAGCTGGGATGACAGGCGCGCACCACCACACCCAGCTATTTTTTTGGGACTAGGTCTCACTACGGGCCCCAGGCGGGACTCGAACCGCGATCCCTGGCCCCGGCCGCTTCGTAGGCTGAAGCTTACAAGCACGAGCCACCGTGCCCGGCCTCAAGCTTTGCAGTTTCAAAGTTAAACACTAAGTTTCCAAGTCAGCTTATACAAGTTGTAAGTTTCTCTAACATGCTTCCCTGGGCTTATCTGCCCAGGAAAGGGCCCTGCTGCTGCTGGCAGAGGGAGCCCTGAGGCCTTCCAGCCTCCCTGCTCCTTTGCTCTCTGCACCTTCCTTCTTGGTTTTCTGCTCTGTCTTCTCTCTCCTTTCCATGTGTTTTTCTCTACCCCCTCCCTAATCTCTTAATCCTCTTTTCTCAAGAGAAGGCTTTACTTCCCTTCTCCAAGTCTCCATCCACCAGGACACAATGACTGCCATTCTGATGCAAATGCTGGGGGTCACAGCCCCTCCAATTTCACCACATACCCCTAATAATGAGAGTCAGGAAAACCTGCAACTCTTCTAAGTACCCATGTTTGTTCAAAAAGGCAAAGTGGGAATTGTCCAAAGAGAAATGATTAGTTGATTTCAAGAAATGTTTTTGAAGTGTAATGAAAATTGATTAACAAGTGTTCTGTGCCAACTATAAAATGTCAGTGTTAAGCTTCCCAAGAAAACTGTGGGGCTACTGAGTTCACTTTTCAACAAAAATAACAACTGTGCAAATCCCTGTATGTGGTAGATGCTTAGTACTCAATGCCTTTCTTAGTATTTTCCTAAGGAGTTTGGGTTGAACTCAAGAATCTTTCACTGTAGGGCAATTAAGGCCGTTTCCTCTCATTAGCGTATTTATCTTTCTCATCTCCACCCCAGCTTGCTGCTCACTGGGGCAGATGTCATTCACTGTGCCAGTTCTCCCCTGCTCGTGCCCATATTGCTTCACTGCTGCTCTTGCTTCGTACTAAATGCTCAGTGGGTCATGGGATTAATGTCTCCTACATGGAGAATCAGCCAGCCTTGGACACTTTTAAGTTGGAGACCTCATATTCTCAGTCCAGGAATCTTGAGACAGAGAAACTGTAGTTAATTAGTATGGGATTTTTGACATAGGAAGTCTGGAGACCTTGGCTTGAGGCAATAATTTTCTTCCAAGGGCATGTCTAAGCAGAGGATGCCGCCTATCAGCTGAGTGTGCTCAGGTGCAAGTGTAAACTGTTCAGCTGGCAGTGATAGAGTTGTACAGGGGAGTGTTTTCCTGAGGTAGCAGCAACTTGGGTGGGGGTGGGTGGTTGTCAGAAGGGGTCAGCATCTCAGTGATCCCATCAGGAACCAGGGTTTTCTGTTCTCAGTGCGTTGTCTTTTAGATCTCAAGTGTCTTCCATGTTCAGAAGATGCTGCTGTTGTTCTAAGCACAACTTGGTGACTCCGACAGGAGAAAGGGCAAGTCACATTGCTTTATCAGAAAATCAAAAACTCCCTGGAGATGTAAAGAATTCCCAGATTTCTATTTTTATCTCACGGTCATGATAACCTTGCCTGTGGCCATCTCAGCTTTAAGAGAAACAGTTTGTCTGGCACTGCAGCAGAGGGTGGCAACAAGAAGGGAGTCAGCCAAACATAAGTTTTACCACAGAATTCTGGAGGCATGCAGAGACAAAACACCACCAGGCATCAGGCAGAAGGAGAGCAACTCCGCTAATTTCCCCTGTAAGGCCCGGCTATCCTTTCTGCACTTGAACCCTGTATCCTTATCCTTCCAATAAATTCCACCCTCATCTTAAACTGTCTTTTGTGTACTTCTGTATCTGGTAAATAAATGATCTCTAAGAATATACAATCTAGTGTACAGTCTCTAAATTTATACTCTCCACTGTCTCACCTGGGCTGAAACTAAAGCTCTCCTGGATTTGGGACAATGGGGAAGGCTCAGGTCAGCTCTATTCTTCTTCACCTCTTTTATATGATTTTTCTTTCTTGAATACTCAGGAATTTTGAAGGCTATCCTGATCACGAACTCGTGTTGACCACCCCCTGGGCAAGCCATACTTCCTTTCTAGCCTGTTTTTTTTTCCTTCTCCATCTCCTTAACATGCACATTATAATTTTATTAATTCAAATCCTGGTTCACAGATCACATCTGCTGTGCTGATGGGCGTGGTTCCTCATGGCTCTAAGTTATTGGATACTTCTGCTCTTCGTTTATATTGGTTATTATGCTTATTTCATCTCTCAGATTATAACATACCTGTATATTGGTTTATTTTACTTCACCTTTGTTTTGTTATACTACAAGGCTGAGTATGTGAGAGATTTTCAGGAGATTCCTGTGGAAGAAATAAAAATAGCATGGGGTTGAAAAAAGTCCCAGAATAGAAATAGGGAGTATTTCTAGTTTCAGCTGTGAAAAAATTATTATCTGACTAACCCATATCATTGCTCCTTCCATGCAGATAGAACAAGGATTTTGGGATCAGTGGGCCAGTTTCAATGGAAGTAGGCCTCAATCCCAGTCTTAGGATGGGGTTAGATGGGTTCTAGTTAGTCTATCTCAACAGTTCTCATAAAGGAATTTTATTCCTCAGGGGACAAAATAATGAATAATAGAGTTCAAAACATTAATGATTGTCATGATAAGGTGGGATGCCACTGGCATCTAGTGGCTGGAAGTCAGAGGTGCTGCTGAACAACCTATGGTGCACAGGGCAGCCTCTGTCTTTTTTCTGTGTTTTGTTGGGGACAAACCCCAACCTCCAACAAAGAAATATCTTAACCTAAGAAGTCAGTAGTGCTCGGGCTGAGAAGCTTCTTCTAAGGTAACACAGTGGTCCCATCTTCTTGTCAATAACTGGGTGACAGCTAGGAGGTGCGAGGATAGATAATGGAAGCAAACCACAAGTAGCAAAGTCAACCAAAAAGAAAAATAGCACTAAATGGTGTCTTGCAACACAAATGATCTATTATTTTTACAGATATGTTCCTGACTGTTTTGGTGGATAGTTTTTAATGTTAGGCATGGAATACAAATAGCTTAAACATAGTGAGCTAAGTCATGTAACTGGGATATGTTCAAAATGCCTTAGAAACAAAGATGTTCTGCTTGAGAAAATAGGGGAAGGACTTTTTAGAAGTGATACTTGAAATAGTCCTGAATGATTTAATAGTTTCTGTCAAGTCACGATGAAGGAAAACATTATCATATATGGAACACTGTGAACAAAAACAGCTGAAAGACAAGACTTGGGGCAGAAGAGATAATCCATATAGCTATAAAGGGGAACTATCAACTATACTAGTTGCACTGGACAGGAAGGGAAGTAAAGTTTTGCTAAGGCCTGAATTATAATCTTGGAATTCCTGCAGAATTGGATTTATGTAAGAAAGTTTCACTTCTTTTGCTAGCTCTTCAGTCATATGGGGCTGTAGCGCCACCTAGCACTGAGAAAGGTAATGGCATATTGCACCAGGAAAGCCTTCCTGGGCAAGAAGATTAATATTTCGTTTTGAAACATGTTTTTTCTAGAGATGATGCAATGTAACAGGACTTGGTTAGAGTAACAGGACTTGCCTGAAAATCCTTTGTTTACCTTCCAAGTTCCATTCATCTTACAGATTCTTCATCTGTCCAATGTTCTCAAAAGATCATGTTACTTCCTTTTAATGCAATTATTACATTAAAACTTTAACACTTAATTTTATCACATTAAAATTCTATTTATTATAATTGTAATTTAATTTCCATAAGTGGGGGTGTGTGTCAGTGGTTTGATTACCATCATTTCCCAGCACCAAGAAATATACCTGGTTCCCTAATAAACTGTTAAAGAAGGAACTGGTGATGAGTCATGCTTATTTTCTTTTTTAAAAAATTTATTGGGATAATGTTGATTTACAACACAGTATATATCTTAGGGGTATATGTTTACACCTCTACAAACATGCTCTTTCACCACACCTACCACCAAAGGCCCAAAAATACTCCATTGGACCCTCATCTCTCCTCTGCTCCTATCCCACACACTTCCCTTCTGATTCCCCAAGTCACAGAGCACTGTGTTTTTCCCCCTTCTGTTTTAACCTTATTCCTGTCTCTGCCACACCCTTTCCTCTCCTGGATGCCACTCCTGGATGCCACATATCTATAATCAGCCTTCAAGATTTATCTTTGACTCTTTCTTGGTTTCTCTAAATTCCACATATAAATGGCACCATCTGGTATTTATCTTTCCCCTTATTTTGCTTAACAAAATTCCTGCATTTGTGTTGTTGCAAATGACATGAGTTTATCTTTCTTTGATTGCTGATGTAGTGTTCTTTGTCCATTCATCTCTTTGGGGGGCATTTAGGTTGTTTCCTTATATTAGCTATTGAAAATATTGCTACAATTAACATAGGAGTCCAGGTTTCTTTTGGAATTAGTGTTTTTGTGTCCTTTTGGTAGATACCTAGGCCTGAAAGGTCTTGCTAAGTACTACGGCAGACCCATTTTTAGTGTTTTGAGGAACCTCCATACTACTTTCCACAGGGACTAAATCAGATATTCCTGCTAAGAGTGTAAGAAGGTTCTTGAGTCATGCTTTCTTATGACTTTATATATTTTAAGTACGGGGTCAATTTTCAATCAAATGGGCCCCATCTCCCTTCTAATTGTGATGCTGAGATATAATGTGAAAGTAAATTATGGGAGCCCATCTCAGAGATGAGAAACTTGTAATTTAAATCTTTTGCAAGTTAAGCTCTCTGCCCCCCTGCAGGAGGAACAAACTGGGAGCTAACCTAAAAATTAGGGGACCCTTAGGGCGTAGCTCCCCGGACCCCAGGTGTAAGAGTGCTAAAGTTATGCACTACATCATTATTAAGGAAAATATAGGAGCCCTGTTGTCAGATTTTTAATTTTAATTAGATTTTTTGTAAAAAATTATTGAGATACTGGAAGGAGCTCGAGGCAAGGAGAACTAGATAAGCTTTAAGCCAAGGAATAACCTTGGGTGACTTGTAACCAACTTAGTTATCCTGATTCCCTAAAAATGATTGCTTAGGAATGTTTAGTAGTATCTAATGATAATCTATTTTCTGTTAAGATATTGATTTGTCTTTCATGATATCGCCCTCACACGCTCAATAATATTGCCCTCACGCGCTCATTCCTCTCTCACTGAGATAATGCACTCACTACTCATTAGATGCTCCTCCTCATGGAATGTTAAAGTAGCTTGTTTAACAATATAAAAAGCGGCCTAAAAATCTAAATAAACAAGCAGATTTCATTGCTCACTGAATTCGTGTCTGTGATCATCATTCGCCTGCCTGAGTTTTCCTATCTACCTGAAGCCTGCACTTAGCGGTCTTTCTTGCACGGCCGGTCCGTAGCAGTAAATAGTTTGATAACTCCCAATGGGTCACTCTGAAGCAGTGCTATAGAGCTACCTTTGCCATCCATGGAATAGTGCCCAATAGAAGAAAGGTCTGTGGGTTCTTCAGCTGTGTGCACTACGCACACCACTCAGACTCAGGCAACAACAATAGTGGGGTTTATTTAACAAACAGGGAAACAAAGAGCTACTAATGCTATAAGTGGTTGGTCATTTCATCCTGGATAGAGACCACAGTATTCTGAAGTTCCAAACAAAATGGTTGCATCTCCAATATGGTGCCACTGTGCCAACAAGGGCATCTGGCAGATGGAGACACCCGCAGATGGGTCACTGAGACAATGCCCCAGCAGCCTTCACAGTGTGAACACTGTGAACAGATGAACAACATGCGACATTAAACCAGAAAACGGCAAATGCAGCAGCACCAAAAAGGAGTGAGGATAAACAGCTATTTGAGACAACAGGGCCAGGGCCTTTGGTGCTCTTCCCTGGCAATTGTAGTAAAACTGGAGGTAAACCCACCATGTTTTTCTAATTGTTACCACTCCTTAAGAGGCCATGAGAGAAACACCAGTCCTGGGGCAACAGTCATGCCTGGCTCCAGTTATAACTACAGAAGCACACACCCCACTGATTTCTTCTTACTGATGAGGACAAAGAACAGTAAAACCTGCTCTCTCCTTATCAATGACTAGGTAAGAAACTTGAGGCCTGTCTGGTGATTGCTACAGAAGACCGCACATTGCAGCTTTCAGTCTGAAAACACCTACCAATCTAATGTTTCAAAAAATGGCCTAAAACTTATGACAATGTCCCTGCTCCACCCTTCACAACTCCCCAGATCAGTGCCTCCTGATCCTGCGTTCTACGTCATAGGACAGTGCCTTGGTTGGGGACAGGAAATAAATCATGATTCATATTTGCAAATAAATGCTTTCTTGATATATACCTTGATTACTTTTTGGTAGGCATATTTATGATAGTGCTTATTTATAATCCACTTTTCCCCCTAATAGTAACTTTCTTATAGACTTTATCAAACTCTGCTGAAACTATTACCAAAAGATTTATGTTCAACATTACGCCTTTCCCAAAGGGACATATTTTATTTTATTTTTGGATATTTTACAATATATGATTGTATAATTGCTGATCCCCATGGGAATACCTCCCCCCTCCGCAATATTTTAGCCTGAATTTCTTCGTTAACCGGATCTGGTCGCGAAGAGGTCATATAATTTTCAGGAGAGGATTATTGTTCTCGGGGTCTCCAAGAGGTGGTTATTTTTTATGCTGCATCTCGAACCAGGGTCACTTACAAAGCAGGCTCATCCGCTCTAGTCACAGAGTAGTGCAGTTATACTAGTGTTGCAAGCAAGAAGGAGAGGGCCCCGGCGGGGGAGCTTGCAATTAGGCTACGCACACTCCGGCGACCTACAGGCTGCGGGAGCCAGGGCCTGTGCAGGCTCCGCGTGGTCGGATCCCGTAGCTGCTGCGCCAGCCGGACCACAAGCGACGCACCACTCAGATTTGCCGGGCCCGACGCGCGAGGCCGGAGGGGAGGGGCCTACGTCACTTCCGCTCGCTTTGGGGAAGGAGGCGGGGCCGAGGGCGGCGCGGCTCGGCTCAGTCCGACGGCAGGCGGTGGGGGGGCGGCTGCGGCACGGGACCATGAGCGAGGCGGACGGGCTGCGGCAGCGCCGGCCCCTGAGGCCGCAGGTGGTCACGGACGATGGGCCGGCCCCGGAGGCGAAGGACGGCAGGTAGGCGGGACCCGCAGACCAGGGTCGTAGAGGTGGGGTCGACCTGGTTACCGCGACGGCGGCCCCATCTGTGACCTGGTGTGAGCTGTGCTTGAGCGCGCCGCTGGTGCCGCCTCATTCAGTCCCCACGACCGAGCTCGTTATCCAGAAAAGACAGGCTCCGACCCGCCGCGGCACCTGCCAGATCCTTCAGGCGTGCGTTGCACTCGCGTCCAGTCGCAGCTCTGACGTCCGGCTCTGGGGCTTGCAGACCACCTTGCGCCGCACCTGCCCCTGCCTCCCCTCACTCCCTCCCGCCTCAGAGCCTGAGATCCCTTCTCTCTGCGCTGCCTTTCCTGCTAGCTCGCCTGGCCTCCGGGGGAGAGCCACCTGGACACGGCCCCAGAGTCTACCCTATCTCCCGCTCACACTTTCCTGGAGGGAGGTCCGAAAGGAGCTCTGGTCGCGCCCGGCGGTCCAGCAAGAACTGGCCCGCTTCTGTGCACCGGCTCACCTCTGTTTCTCACCTCAGTGTTCGGAAAAGAGCAGAGAACAGAAGTGACATTGTTAAGCACTTTTGGTGAGAATTCAAGCTAGTAGGTTTTCCCTGATATGGATAGAGAGGCATAGGAAACTAGTTGATGTCTAATAAAAAACATCTCTGATTTGGGATTTGCTGCTTCTCCGAACCTTTCAGAAATTAAATAATGCTATGTTTTGTTACCTAAAAATTGAAGCATCAGTCAAATACGTTTCAAAGAAAAAAACTTAAACTTACATTGAAACTTACATTGTAGGTTTAAATTTTACAATTTAAACTCACCTTGTAAAAATATGCATACTTTGAATCTCATACGTTGATTCCCCCCCCCGAGGACTAAAAAAATCCCATAAAAACCAAGCTCAGCGTTGTGGAACTGACTTATATGTTGAGGGACATGTTGGAGATATTTATTGATATGTCAAAGGGAGTAGTACATATCAGGCATACTGACTGAGGGACAGTTTTTGCCTGGACAAGCAGAATTTATTCACGGCCGTTAATAAGAGGAACACGGTGGGAAGAGATCTGTCAGAGGTTAGTTTCTAGGATGGAGATTGGTAAAATCTGACTCTTGGCCCAGTGGAAAGGTCAGGAGCATGTCTCCATTTACATTTCTGATTGCAAGGCAACCAACCTCCCTGGTTTGTCCTGCACACAGAGTTCCCAGCAATGTGCACTTCCAGAGATAGACCTGGGTGAAACAGACTGGGAGTTACTCAGTTAACTGACTATCTGCTGAGGTGTCTCTCAGTATAGCTAAGAAGTGGCTGGCAGTGCTTTACTACAGAAACCATGAAAACAGAGCATTGCTGACTATACTTTTGCACAAGAACTGAAAGAATAGCTGGCCCTGAATTTGTCATGAGGGGAAGTGTGTTGAAAACCATGGCTTATGGCCCATGAGGGCACTTGTTGACTGGGTTCAATCAGCTGTGATCCTCTGAGACTCCTGGGCCCAGCCCAGAGGGGCAGAGTTAATGACATTGTTTTACAGTTTCTCTGTGGGGATTTCTTCCTTAAGGACAGGTATATTGGATGTTCCGCAGTCCTCTGCTTCTGTGGGTCTTTTCTAGTGTATTTTATATTATACTACTTAAAATATTTTCTTTACTTTCCTGTTCACGGACACTGATATTACTTTCCTGTTTTTCTCTTCTAATCTTATTTGTTGGATCCCATTCTATATATCTGTAATGGTCTCTTTCAAAGTGAATTCTTGCCCCTCCTCCTTTTCTACTTTTATTATTATAATTCCGTCATTTTTCTTAATTTTCTTATGCAGTTCTACACTTTTCATTTCTTTTGTAGTAATTTCTAGTAATTCATCTAATTGTATTCTTGATTATCTAAAAATTAAGGCAGTGGGTGGAGTGAAGGAATTTGAAGGAAGTAAAAACAACAGCTATAGAATAAACTGTGCTAAACAGAATAAAGAAAGCCTTGAAAGAGAAATTCAGTTAACAGAAGTGGGTTTTAGTGGAAGGGGCACATAATGATGCACTTAACTGGTTTGTGTCCTAACCCTTGGCTTAAAAGGTGTTTTAGCTGTTTTCCTGATGAAGTCACTGATGTCTTTTTGAGTGAAGTGGTTTATTAAAGTTATAGAGTAATGGAGTCAAAGGGGAATGAAGGTTAGTCACATGAATGAAAGATAGCATTGGCAGCCGGACAGTGATTGAGAAGCATATTTTTAAAATTATGCTTTGTAATATGGTTTCATAGCAAAACTCTTAGATTTCCGTATTTGAGCTATAATCAGGAATTTGGTCTTTTAATCCTTTTATTCAGGGTGGAACATAGATGAGCTAAGCACTTGAACATACCAGTGCAAGTTTATAATTATTACTTGACATCAATTTCCCCAAATGCTTTAGAAACTTTATTGGCAGAATAATTGTAGCACTGAAACTATTGCTTCCCTTTTAGATCATAGTTTTGTCTGGATGAGAGAACAACTATTTAATGTCCGTCTAAAACTTTTTGGGGTGAAGAGTGAATGTGAAGTGAAGTGAAACTTTTAAAGAATGTTAGAGTAAACTGTACTTGGTCCATTTTTCTCTTTAAGAGTGAGGGAAGGAACAACCCAAATGCCCTAAAACTGATGAATGGCTGAAAAAAATTGTGGTATATGTACACGATGGAATATTATGCATCAATCGAAGAGGACAAACATATGTTATTTGCAGAGACATGGAAGGAGTGCGAAGGACTCACAATAACCAGAAATAAGCCAGAAAGAAAGAGAAATATGGGATGGTCTCACTTATATGAAGGATATAGAGAAAAACAAACAAACGAATAGGAAAAATTAGAAACAACCAACAGAACTGAACAATAGAGCAAGAAAGGGGGAAGGGGAAAAAAAAGTGTATATATATATGCAAAAAATAATAAAAGACAAAAAATAAAAATTTAAAAAATGAAAAAAAATAAGAAAACAAAAATGACTTTAAGCTAACTAATCAAAGGCAATCACTGTTAGCATTTTGGTGTTATTACTATTTCTTAATAAAGTTAGTATACTTCAAATAAACAAAACAAAACAAAAGAGTGAAGGCAAGGGAGACAGTGTGCGACAGATGGGGCCTTTATACATTCATGAGGAATCAGGATTCTGGAGTTTACTTCTTAGTCCATACTCTGGATATATGTTTTCAAATGACTCTTTCAATTTATCTCTTATTGATTTTCTATGTTAAAATGAAGGCATCTACAGTCAAGAAGACTTAGTTTAAAAGAATGTGAAAAATGAACAGACATGAGGTACTGTTACTTAAAAGCACTGTACTCCTTGGTGTTTGACTATCTCAGATTCTGTGGTTTACCATGACCTAGGGTTCTGTTCCCCTGTGGATTTGAAACTTAGTTTCCCATAAAAATCACAAGTCATTTTTGATGCCAAAGAGTCTATCTGTCAGACTTCAGTTGTGCTAAACAGAATAAGGAAGCCTTGAAAGATCTTTATTACACTAATGTCAGCCAGTGACTAGAGATCCTGGTTTCCTGTATATAGAAGGGGTTAGAACAACTCTTCAGATTTTCCTAATGAAATTAGTGGATTTGTAAATGGTGACTGATTGTCAAATTCTATTGCATCACCATGATTTCTCTCAGAGACAAGAAAATTTCAGGGCACAGATGTCCTCATGAGGTGAGAATTGCTTCAGGGTATTCCTGGTGATTGGGGCAAACAGCTTGAGTTCACCAGGTTACACCTGGGAAAGGAAGTTGCCAACCTTCCTGGAGTGTGTCAGTGTAGAGTGGGAATGGGCATGTGGTAGAAACGTAGTGCTGAGGAGTATGTTTTATTTAAGGTAACATAATGCAGGCGTGCAGTTAGGAGGCAAATGTGGAGAAGATGTAGAATTGTAGTTGACTGACTGCGAGTTTGCAGAGGCAGCAGTAAGGTGGGCCTGCCAAAAATTTAATGAGCCTTGGACTGAAATTAATGCAGAGAAGCCCAGAGCATGGGTATTGGACCACCCCTGCCTCAGCCCAAGAACTCTGCACCTCAGGGCCACAAACTCAGATGCCCCCAGGGAACACACTTAGTGAACCCCCTACTTCGTGAACACTTTCTGTGTGCTAATGTTTATGTCAGCTACATTGTTTTATTCTCATCACTGCTGGATATGGGACTGTCAGCTCCTGTGGATATGGGGAGGAGAGGAGAGTAACTTCTGTATGTCCCTACAGCTTTGGGGTTCATAGGACCACATCTACTTTTTCAGTAGAAGCTGGAAACCCAGATTCTTTGAATTCTGGGTACCGCATTTATGATAAATCCTGATAAACTCTTAAACAACCAGGTATGAGAGTGTCCTATAAGCCTTATATCTAGGGATCCCCCCACAGAATGGACTGGACTGTAGGACTGGGCTGCAAGACTGGGGTTGCTCACAGATAAGAGAGTGCTGAGGGCAGGTGATCTCAGGCATCACTTCTAGGGAGGGCTGTCCTGGAGAGCGTGGATTTGCTGCTCCCAGGCTAACCCTTGGCCCTGTCAGGGGAAGGCATGTTTCTCAGAACATTTGTGAAATGGCCCAAGGGACCAAGGCTCCCTAAGTCAGGGTTGGGAAAGGGCTGTTTCAGCTTTGGTGGATACTCGCCATGTGCACAGGGACTTCCATGCCCTCAGAGCTCTGTGGGATCTGACCCTGGTCTTGGACTGACCTGAATTTGCATCTTTCTTCTCAGTCTTTTCCTGGTTTAGTCATTCTACTGTCAGGGCTTGGGAATGAAGAGTAAAAATTAATCCTTATATATTCTTTACCCATTGCTAAAAGCTTGCTGAATCCTACTGGTTTCATTGCGTTTATTGTTCTGCCATAAGATTTGATTTCTCCCAGTTTTGCTGAAATCTTAGTTCAGAGGTCATGTGCTTTGACCCTTGTGTGTGGTCATCCCTTTGGCAAACTAGACCCTGACCCTGTGGTGTTTTTCTTCATCATTGCAGAAAGCTCTTTTGGGAAGTATTGCACTTGAGTTTGCTGTTTCTGAAACTTGACTATAGAACTTTCCAATAGAAGTTGGATGATGATTGTTACGGGGGGTGTTGATGAAATTCTTTTACTGGGGTGGGAGCTTGATAAAATTGTTCGTGTTCAACTATATACCAGGAGCAACAGGGGAGCATAAAGGAAAGAATCCCTAGGCTCAGTCTGGACTTGCTTGGTCTAGATCTCCCTGCCTTGTTTAAACCTGTCTGGGGCTTCTCCAGTGTTTTGATTTTTTGAGTGTGAGAGTGTATTAGCTAGGTCTCCAGCAGCAGTGGGCCATGTGGGATGCAGACCATCCTCTTGACTTTTGACTGCTTTTCTAGCTGTATGCACATTCACTCTCAGTTCTGGCTGGACTTTTTGTGTTGGAGAAAAATTGGACCTTTTATCAGTGTATGAAGGGGTAACTGCCATGTCGCAAGCTCTGAATCATATTACCAACTTAAGATTTAAAATGTAAGCTACAGTGTGGTAAAAGAGCTAACAATATGAGCCCAAGACAGATGAGAAGAGCCTGTTTTATGTAGAATCGTGTTATACCTGGTCCAAGTCAGTGTTACATTATTACGAGAGATTGTACAGTGCAACTTCCTCTAGGGGCCTGTCCTTCTGCTGGGTTACCTCAGACTCTTTCAAAGACAGGGACTTCCCTTTGGGTCTTGTTGGAATGCTTTGTGCCATGTCCTGTGGTCAACATTTTGTGCTGAAAGCCACATGTCTTCACCATGCACTCAGCCTTTATCTCTCTTTGGGTTTCTGTAAAAGAACCACATGATCAAAGTCATTCCTCTCAATTGTACTGGCAGCCCTGCACTACTCTACAGAGATGTTATTTCCAGTGTGTTGAAAGATTTTAGGCCACTTAATGAAAATCACTTAAGTTAGGGTGACTGAGTCTCTTCTCTGGAGTGGTTTGCATAGTTGAGTCATTGATTTTCTTTAAACGTCTTTATGAGATACAATTTTTTTTCTTTTAGACTAGGTCTTACTTTGTTGCCCGGGGAACTGCAGGCTTACATTGCCTGAGGAACCACGAACTCAGTGATGCCTAGCCTCAGCCTCCCAGGTAGCTAGGATTACAGGCATGCGCCACCTAGCCCAACTATTTTTTGAGATTAGGTCTCACTACTTTGCCCCGGGTGGGTCTCAAATCCCTGGGCAGGTCTTCAACCCACAGACTCAAGCAATTCCTCGTCTCAGCCTCACTTCGTAGGCTGTGATTAAAGGCACATGCCACCATGTCCAGCCTTTATGAGATATAATTTATATGCCATAAAACTCACTTGTTGAGAATGTTTGATAGTTTTTAGTATATTTTAGTGTACAAAAAAATTCAGAATTTTTTGTTATTATCCACAATCTAAGTTTTACCACAATATAGATTTTCATCACTACTAATTATTATTATCATTTTTTTGAATTGAGGTATGCTGACCTTAAGCAATAATCAACTGGTTTTTCCATCATCAGAACAGTTTTATTCAGAAAAAGCAGAAAAGAAACAGAATGGAGTGTGCATTCATGGTGAGACCCGCTTGAACTTTTCTGAATTTAAGGTTAACAACCTCCTGTGTAAATGGAGGGCATAAGTTCTGTAGGAGGGGATTGAATATTGTTACTTTCTCTGGGACATACAAGGCTTGCTGGGTCTTGTGGCTTGCTGATGTAGGCATGTGTGGGAACTCTTTAGCCTTCCCATCTCATTTACATAAGATTTTTGAATATTACTGTTCAGAAGCGGATTTTATATTACATAAAATAAACTGCCTGAAGGTGTACAGTTCAATGATATTTTGTGTTGGGAAAACATCGACTCTTTTCAAAACTTTTCCATCATTTCATAACAGCTTGTACACATTAAGTAATCACATCCCATTTCCACCTTTTACCCGTGTCCATCTGCAGACGAGCAGATAAACAAATTGTGGTATATACATTTAATTGAATATTATTTAACCACAAAAAGCAATAAAGTACTAATACATATTGCAACTTGAATGAAGTATGCTGTATGACAAAAGCCTTTTATGAAAGTTTACATATTGTATGATCCCATTTATAGGTCATGTTCAGAATAGGCAATTGACCATTTACTTTTGCAAAGATTTTTTTCAGACATGACTTTGAGGATTCTAGGGCCAGGTTCCTCTTCCTGTCTTGTCCTTGGCAGGCAGTGTTGCTAATGGCCACCACAGACTTTGAGTCAAGCACAGTCTTTATTACTGTTTTCTATCATTGTTCCTCAGGCTTGTGGACTGGATTGATGTGGGCCATTCTTACTGGTGTAAGGTGGTATCTCATTGTGGTTTTAATTTGCATTTCCCTGATTGCTAGTGACATTGAGCATTTTTTTCATGTGCCTGTTGGCCATTTGTAGTTCCTCTTTGGAGAAGTGCCTTTTTAGTTCTTTTCCCCATTTTTTAACAGGGCTTTTTGCTTTGTTTTTGTTGTGTGTCATCTGGCGGTTTTAACATTTATATTTTTACTAACTGTGTGTTCAGGTTGTTTTCTGTCCTGTGAATTTGCCCATATTCTACCCACAGCCCAGTTCCAAAGCTGCTCTAATATTTTCCGGTATTTGTCATAGCAATACCATACTCCTAGGTCACAAAATTAGTTTAGAAAACCCTATTCATTTTCTGTGGCTGTCATGACAGGTGACTTCACATTTAGTGGTTTCAGAACACAAATAGATAATCTTATAGTTTTGTGGGGTCAAGTCTCCCATACTGAAATCAAGGTGCCAGAATCAGGTTTGAGGGAGAATCTGTTTCTGTCCACTCACATTGGTGGCAGGGTTCAAATACTCTTCAGTTGTGTCTAAAATGTCTACAAGGTGGCACTCTGAAATTCTGGCCTCTCCCTCTCCTTTGTCTCTTCCCATTGGCCTTTTATAAAGTGGCCTTTTGTAAACTCCACCTCGGTGATTTCTCTTGTTCTTTATTCATTTAACAAAATCTGAATATTCAGAAGTGGCTGAGACACTGAGGTTGCTTGACCTCATACCCTGTTTCACAATGGGAAACCCGTGGACTTTGGGGTCAAGAAACTCACCTTAACTCACTTGACTGGCTATTGGGAAAGTAGAACTGGCACCCAGGCCCCTACATTTCAATATTATACATGGAATGTGTTTATACAGCAAAGACTATACTGTTAAAAGTCCAACAAAACATTGCCTTTAATTCAAGTTTGTTTTGTTAAATGTATCTTGATTTTTTTTTGAAGTCAATTTTTTTTTGTTAGAAGATTCTCTACTTTAGGAACTTACTTTATTTTGCTTTAAGTTTTAAGTTAATCTTGGTGTCAAGAGTTGAGGAAATTTGAAGGCACTTAATTTAAGTAAACAAGTAATGCTCCTATAAAGTTTATGTAGTAGTAAGAGGCTAAGTATGTTCCCTTATTCGCCAAATGAATAATGTATTTTGAGGATTATTTGAGAGTCACTATCAGTCATTTATACAGAACTTTCACACAAGATTCCCAAGGCAGATTTCAACTCTTCCCAAGCTTGAGTAGTGATCACTTGTAATTTTATACATGCTTTATAAATCTGAGTATCTTGTGGAAAAGATACTGGAATGAGTGATAAGTGGAAAGACATAAGTGGAAAAATTAGGATTTCTTCTTGTTTTTTTAAAGGTGTGATCTGCAAAATGATTGTGGAATTGGATACTTAGAAAATTGTTCACTTCCATCTGTTTCATAAATTTGTCTATGTCTCTTTTATCCACAAAATGTGAGAATCTTAGGATTCACAGTTCTGAGTGTTGCTATTTTGAAGTCATCTGCCAGGAAGCTTGACTATTGGGGATTCCTAGGTTTTCTGGAATATATATATATATATATATATATATATATATATGTATATCTCCTCTATATCATTGCATCTCTTCTCTCCCATTGCTTTTTGTGTTCATTAGTTCTTTGGGTTTGCCTTTTTTAAGACTGCTGGAGGATCCAAGATACAGCCTGTTATATTGTCTGGAAAATAAGAGTCTTTCACAAGCTGGATGGTTGAAAGGAAAGAACAAAGGCATGTTTGTCAATCTAAGCAAACAGTGTTAAAGTTTAATCACAAGCCTGGAAAGTCTGGACTTTCCAGTGAGTAGACTGACCAGCATGCCCTGTTCCTTGTGAAGGGCTTTAAGACCACATAGTTTGCACCTTTTGAGCCTCTACTCATTGCTGTGGTCTGTTTTATATCTGGCAGCTCCTTCAGTGGCAGAGTTTTCCGGGTGACATTCTTGATGTTGGCAGTTTCCCTCGCTGTCCCCTTGCTTGGAGCCATGATGCTACTGGATTCCCCTATAGACCCAAAGCCTCTCAGGTGAGCTGTCTCATGAGTTGTTGGGAGGGAAAGCTTGACATATATAGTAAGTTGAACTCATTTCTAGGCTCATTTAACCAATCTAGTCTGAAAGGTATAATGAGAATGAGATCTCTGTGATTTCTTTAGTGCCTGTTATGTTGAATTATGTTACACTGCATATATGCATGCTACTGTCCTTGCTGTTGTTTCAAAAACAAAACAGTTCAAACCAAAAGCAAAAATAAAAAACTCAATAAGAGAAGTGTTATTACAGATAAGCTGAATTTATTTGAAGTAACTAAAGAAGACACAAAAGTTTAAACTTGTTACCTTGTTTAAATTTTGTAAATAATTGCTTTTTTTTTTTTTTAAACTTTTAATTAGGGTTCTGATTTTCCTAAGCTGCTTTTCTTCAGTGGTATCTATGAGTAATGCAGTCCATTATTGGATGAAAAAATAAGTAGTATACACCCTGGGATCCCTTGAAATAGGTGTACATTTATACCTATGGTAGTGTAGCATTGTTATTGGTGTGATTTGACATTGATTCTGTGCTGGTGCAAGTGGGTTGTGTGGAAAGAGTGGTAGAAAAGTTCAGAGGAAAGATCAATATGTACTTCTGACCAAAAACTGAAAGGAAACAAGGCCCTAGAAAGGCTTGAAGCTGGACAGAGTGAATGCAGTCTGTGGAATAGATGAGTCTGATGAGGAAAGAAATAAGGAGGAACCCAATGAAGACAGCATGGTGGACAGAAACCTCTTTCCTGGGTTCAGATTTCGGGAATTACTTGCCCAGACATGGAAGAATGGGCCCTAAAAGGCAGAATGAAAACAAAAGTGGCAAAGAGTATTAGAACAGAAATGATCCAAAGTCTGGGAAAGTACTAGTGGCAACAGCAAAAAAGCCTCCTTTAAAACTCTGGTCAGAGCAAAAAGAGCAAAGAAGTAGGAGACTCACTGTCTGGGGCAAGTGATATAACGGGCTGTGACAGAAAAGTAAAGCTTCCAGCTTCTGCACCACCTCAGCTATCTCTGGACCAGGGGTTGAAGAGCATGGTATGAACAGGACCAGGCCAACTGATGGGGCAGAAGTGCAATTGATGGCAGTGCTGTGGGGAATCTACCTCCAGCATCCTAAACTACCACTCTTGAGACTTAGAAATCTCAAAGAACTCACAGGAAGACAGATTGTGGCAGGGAGCAGAGGGGTTGAAACTTTGCCAGAGTAGATTATTATGTAGCTGGATTTGGTTCCTTAGCAAGCAAGAGGAAAGTCATCTAGAAAGCTGCAGGGCTTGGCCCAAAACCTGCCATCTGAAGAGACCTTCTGTTCCTTGTTTGGAAAATGATAGGATGGTCAGAGATACAACATAGGTGACATCATATTCCTAGGGGCTGTTGGTGAGTGTCAGGATACATTTGACACATATGGAGGGAGATGTTAGCAAAATGACTGGGCTGAGCTTTTAATTGGGGTCAGATGTGGTTGGCATGACTGCAGCAAAGCATGCTTGGTTCAGTGGCTCTAAGCTGTAGAGGACCTTTCATGCTTGGAACTTGTGGTCTGCATTGACTTCTAAAATTTCTGAGATCTGACTTTCAGGAGTTCCAGTCTTTCCTTCCCCTGAGAGGTTGGGAGTATGGGACACTGTTACGCTTCTTCCATGCAAGACTTCCATGCAAGTCTTCATGGAAACCTTACCACCATTTGAATATTTGTGCTTCATTGATTTGCTTTTTACATCTATGTCTCTCCATAGAGTGTGTTGCTATTTTCTATTTATTATTTTTGATTTTTAAGGTTTCACCTTGGCAGTAAAATGAATAATGTCCCAACTTTCAATGGCTAGAATGATAGTTGTTCCTGTTGGTCTTTAAAATCCTAGTAACATTTTAAAGAGTTAGAACAAAAATTACTGAAATTCATATGGAACTACAAAAGACCCTGAATAGCCAAAACTCTCTTGACAAACAGATGAGAGAATGGAAGCATTACAATCCCAGGTTTCAAACTATTCTACAAAGCCATAATAATTAAAACAACATGGTACTGGTACAAAAACAGACAAACAGACCAATGGATCAGAATCAAATATCCGGAAATAAAACCACACATATATGGTCAACTAATTTTTGACAAAGGGGCAAAAAACATACAATGGAACAAGGACAGCCTCTTCAGTAAATGGTGCTGGGAACACTGGACCACAACTTGCAAAAAATAAACCAGGATATCGCCCTCACACCCTGTACAAAAATCAACTCAAAATGGATAAAAGACTTGGATGTGAGACCTGAAACCATAAAATACATAGAGGAAAACCTGGGAAAAACCCTCCATGAATTTCACTTCAGAAATCCATTTCTGGAAACAACTACAGCTCGCAAAAAAAAAAAAAATGAAGGAAAACAAACATCTGGGACTACATCAAACTAAAAAGTTTCTGTACAGCAAAGAGATAGTAAACAAAACAAAAAGAAACCCAACCTACTGGAAGAAAATTTTTGCCCTCCAGATAAGTGATAAGGGTTTGATAACAAAGATCCACAAAGAGTTCATGCAACTCAACAAAAACAAAGCAAAAAGCCCAATCAAAAAGTGGGGAGAAGAACTGAAGACACTTCACCAAAGAGGAAATACAGATGGCCAAGAGGCACATGAAAGAATGCTCCACATTACTAATAATCAGGGAAATGTGAATTAAAACCACACTGAGATGCCATCTTACACCAGTACGAATGGTGCATATTAAAAAAAATGGACAACAGCAAATGCTGGCGTGGGTGTGGAGAAAAAGGAACTCTCCTACACTGCTGGTGGGAGTGCACACTGGTCCAGCCACTATGGAAGACTGTGTGGAGGACCCTCAAACAATTGAAAGTGGAATTACCATTTGACTCAGAAATCCCACTACTGGGAATCTACCCAGAGGACATGAAAGCACTAATTCAAAAGGACACCTGTACACATATGTTTATTGCAGCTCTGTTTACAATTTCCAAGATATGGAAACAACCTAAACGCCCCAAAACTGATGAATGGCTGAAAAAAATGTGGTGTATGTACATGATGGAATACTATGCATCAATCAAGGAGGACAAACATGTCATATGCAGCAACATGAATGGAACTAGAAGGACTCATATTAGTAGAAATAAGCCAAAAAGAAAATGAGAAATACAGGATGATCTCACTTATATGGCAGATATAGGGAAAAACAAACTAATAAGAAAAACTAGAAACATCCAATGGGCCTGAACAATGGAGTGAGAGGAGGAGAGGGGGAAGAAGGCAGGGGAGGCAGAGTGAACAAAAGAGTAGGATGGTTACAGGTGTTAGGAAAATGGGAAAACCCTGGGGGTACAACAATAATATAATATATATATATATATATATATATATATACACACAAAATAAAAAAGTAGATTAAAAAAAATAAAATCCTAGTAACAAAATCTCTCCTTCAAAACAATACTGCATTTTATTTAAATTTTACACCAACTGACATATTTTTATATATAACTAGAAATATTCCTATCTTTCTGTGAAAAATAATCTTTTTGTTCCTTTCTGGATGGAAACCAAGTCCTTTCATTGGCTGTTTGTGGGATGTGCACTGAAATGACTGCTGGTGAGTCAGTGTGTACTGCAGGGCTGTGTCTTGGCTACAAGCATTTATGCCAGTTGTGCGAATCACATTTATAGCAGACAAAATCAGCAAGGACATTCAGGTGGTTTGAGCTTAGAAGGAAGATTAATGAGTGATCCTGATTAGATTGAACCTTGGGTAGAAACAGGGTAAAATTGGAGATTAAACCTAAATGGCATAGTGAAGTTGGCAGGTGCTACCTGCCTGCGCAGGAGTAAGAGCTGACAGAGCCTGATTTTAGCAAGTGTTTACAGGCCTATGGCTGCTCAGCACTGTTTTGGGTTCCTGGGACTACTCTTCATTGATGTGTTCATTGCTTTGTTGCAGGAGTGGAGGCTCCATTGGTTCATCTTGCCCTTCCTTTGCATTTTTTCATATATGTGTTCTTGTGGGCCAGGACATTGCTCTATATGCTGATTAGTTTTATTCTAAACATCTCTGAGGCTTCCTGTATATAGGGTACTAGACAAGGTCTGAGGCCTGGATTGGAGGGGGTGGCTGAGTATTCAGTGTGCCCTCCTTTGTTGCTGGGATATATGTGTCTCCATGTTTTGTTCAGTCTGCACACATTTCTTGGGAGATGTGATCTTCCAATGACTAGAATTTGAACTCAGGTATGTCCCTAAGTTCTTTTTGCCAAAGCATGCTGGTTGCAGTTCTGTTCTTCTCTGGAATTATTTTACCTTAGTTAACTCGTTTTTTTGTTTGTTTGTGTTTTTTTATAGCAGATAAAAAGCCCTAACTGGGAAGTGAGGCATGTGGTGTTGTGTCTTGAGTAGCTGCCACCTCAGAAGGCACTGCAAGGAGAGAAGTGCTTTGACTGGATGAGGTTTGACAGGGCAGAGAGCTTTTTTCCCACTGTCCCCATTCTCACAACTCTCCCTTCTCTGGTGAGAACCAGACTTTTCCTTCTCTGGTGAGCTGACTAGGAAACAGCCTTTCTGGAGGGCAAGGATAGGGGTGGGCAGGGGAGATTGGGAGATACCTACTTCTTCCTCCTTCCATCATTTTCCTGGAGACTCCTATGTGCCAGGTACTTGGGATATAGCAATCGCAACCACAGAAAGACATCCCTGATTTCATGAACCATTTGCTCTGGTGGACATAGGCAATGAATGCAACAGAGACATGGAAAACTGACCAGTGCTATGGGAAAAAGAGAATGGGGTTTTAGACTGGGCTTTTGGGCATGGTGTTAAATATTAAATATTAAAAAATGACCTCACTGAGTAGGTAGGACGAGCAGTATGAAGGACTTCCCATGGGAGATGACTTATGTGGTCACTAACCTGCAGGGGTAGGTGAATGTGGAGGACAGAGTGAACTGGAGTGAGGAGGTTAGAGGGGTCGGCCAGACTGTATAGTCCCATTGAAGGGACTTTGACTCAAGGCTTTGAGTAGACAGAGGCTGGGTCTGCTCACTTAACAGCACAATGTTCATGTAGGCATTGAAACTAGACTATAGGTGATAAGGAAGGAGGGTAGAGAAGATGGCCTGGACCAGGAGGGAACAGAGGACATGGGGAGAAAGTAGTCAGTGATGTCTGTGTTTTGAAGGCAGCATTATCAGGATTTGCTAAGGGATTGGGAAAAAAAATCACATTTGCATGTGGGTGGGAAGGAACCATGTTTGAGGGTGAGGAATCCAGGGCCCATTGACTGTTGACTTCAGAGAGGATTTTGGATGAGCCCTGAAGGTGATGGTGGGATGCAGAGTGTGACCATAGTGCCATGGGGTTGTGGTGCCTATCCCAGAACAGTCTCTTCTCATACTTTCTGACCTTTCCATGAAGCAGGAAGCAAGCTGTCAGCCCTGAAGTGGTGATAGGGTTCCCATTCATCACAGCTGCAATGTCTAGTAGCTGGGAAAATGAAATTAGGGTTTGAGAATCTGAGTATGAAGTGGTCTGTTCTGCCTCAAGGTTTTGGACAAGTGTTGAGATTTGGGGAAGAGAGATGGTTAGGTCCAAGTGGCGTGTGGCCACCGAAGTTCTTGTATTAACCATGTTTCTATTTGTATTTTGTATTATGTGGTATGGCTTTTCCTGGTAGCTGAAACAGTTTTTTCTTAGTTTTTGTGTTTCTGGCAACTAAGGGTGTTATTGGGTGTTATGGTGTTATGTCCCTTTCATCAGAGAATGGGGAGTTAGTTATGCATGCATAGGTCCTAAGTAAATACTTATTTCTTGTACTTTTATAGACAAATTCCCATAATTACATTGTCTTACAGCTTCAAAGAACCCCCTCTCTTGCTTGGTGTTCTGCAACCAAACACGAAGTTACGACAGGCGGAAAGGCTATTTGAAAATCAACTTATTGGCCCAGAGTCCATAGCAAATATTGGGGGTAAGTAAACCCCTGGAATTGTGGAGCCTGACGGGTCCCTTTGAGACTGCAACTTGAATGGGGATTTTATGGAATCAACTCAGTGGCACTCTGCTCCTGGGTGGGGGCCCAGGACCTCTTTCATAGCTGTGGACATATGTGGTTTTGGAGCAAACATCTCTGTGGGAGTGTCTTGGGTCTCCGCGTTGTGAGCCATTTTGATACTGGTGATTTCAAATTCGTACGTATGGAGTATTTTATTCTCCTAAATATATGGACCCATTAAAATGAAGGAAAAGGGAGATATGCAGACACTGATGCATAGTTCATTTATCAAAGTTAGGTAGGTATTACTTAAGAGGACATTGTTTATTAGCTCTGTAGATTTCACTTTTGATTTGTGTAGATTTCAATTTTGAACAGAATATGAATGATTCTCATTATCTCCCCCCCCCCACCTTTTTTTAAAAATCACTTTGGTGAGTACATTTAAGTGTAACCTCTGTTTCAGACATGGCCAAATCTATGAATGAAACTTGATCCCTTAGCCACCTGGAAAAAGGCATTTTCTGTCTGGTAGGATGAGAGTCTGAGCTTAGGGATCGAAAGATTCCAAAGAACAGTTAATGTAAGGGTTGCTGAATTTAAAATGGTAGGAGGATTTTTAAGCAGCCTAACTTGGCATGCGGCTTGTCTTTCCAAAGTAGTTTTCCCCTGAACTGGATATGGACACATGTGTCTGGTGTGGTCATTTTTTCAGCAGGAAAGTAGGCCAGAGCTAAACTTCTCTGTGTTGTTGACCAGCTTCTGTCTCCTGACCCTTGCTTTCTGACTGATCCAGAGACTGGTGTGTTTCTTCAGTGGTTCATTTTGCTGGAAAAATCAAAGTTGTTTTTAAGAGGGATAGCTATTTTATGAATAAGATCTCATATTTCTTGTGAAGAGATGTTCATGTTCATTAATAAATCTCACTATTTTTTGGATGAAATGGACAATGATATTTGAAGCTAGAACTTTGAGGAGTTAAAGTTATTAAAACAGATCCCTCAAAGAACATTTTTCTTTTCTTTTTCCTTTTCCACTTGGGTTGTATTTCATCATGCTTTGTTGACAGGTCTTACCTTTTTTATTTTTTCCCTCTCAAAGGACCTAGTTATCTTTTTGGTGGCACTTTTAGGCACAGTAAGGGCCTCCTTGATTATCTCCCTGTGGCTGTAAACTGCAAGGAGGCTTCTAAGGTCTGGTGCACTGTTGCCTCACTTGGATGTTATTTTGGTGAATGGCTGGCATGTTGCTGAAAGTAGAAGGTGTTCTGGAGAAAATTCACCAATGAGCATTCTTTAATTTTTTGTTTTAGTACAGTTTATTTTTTAGAACAGTTCTGGGTTCGAAGCAAAGTTGAGGAGATGGTACAGAGATTTACAACATATTCCTTGTTCCCCACAACTTCTGGGTTGTGAATATCCCTCACCAATTATTACTTTTGTTACAATTGCTTAATATGCACTGACACTTCATTTTCACTCAGGAAACGTAGATTACATTAGCATTCACTCTTGGAGCTTTACAGTTAAATGAAATTTGACAAATGTATAATGATATGTACAGTACCCTGTGTTCTACCTATTCATTCCTCCTCCTGCTCTAACCTGGGTAACATCAATCTTTTTTCATTGTGTAAATAATTTAGCCTTTTCTAAAATGTCACATAATTAAAATCATTTAGTATGGAGTAATTTTAGATTCTCCCTTCACCTAGTAATTATGCATTTAAGATTCTTCTGTGTTTTTTCATATCTTGATAGTCATTGCTTTTTAATCACTGAATAATATTCCATGTCTGTATATTCCATTGTTACTTATCTGTTCACCTCCTGAAGGACACCATGGTTGCTTCCAAGTTTTGGAATGTATATGTAAGGCAGGTTTTTGTGTGTACTTCTGTTTCCAGCTCATTTGGGTGAATACCAAGAAGCACAATTGCTAGATCATGTAGGAAGGATTTGTTTGGCTTTTAAAGAAATAACCTATCTTTCAAAGTTCACTGTGTTGTGTTGCATTCCCCATAGCAATAATTGTGAGTTCTTATTGCTTTACATTTTTGGCAGCATTTGGTTTGTCAGTATTTAAAATTTTTGGCCATTCTAATAGGTGTATGGTAGTATTTTATTGTTTTAATTTGCAACCCCTAATGATATGTGTTTACCATCTTTTCATGTATTCATTTATTATGCGTGTATCTTCTGTGCTGAGGTGTTTGTTTTAAGTCTTACAGTAATTTTAAAAAAAATCATTGTTTTTGTCATTGTTGAACTTTTAAGAATTCTTTGTATATTTTGGATAAGAGTCTTTTATCAGATGTGCCTTTTATAAATATTTTCTCCCAGTCTGTGGCTTGTCTTTTTATTCTCTTGATAGTATCATAGAACAGATTTTTTCAACTTTAGTAAATTGGATTATCAATTACTTCTTTCATGCATTGTGCCTTTTATACCAAAAAGTCATCACCACATAATGAGTCACCTGAATTATTTCATATGTTCATTTAATTTTTTTTTTGCATGTGGATGTCCACTTGTTCCAATAATATTTGTGATAAAAGACTGCATTTACTCCATTATGTTTTCTTTACTTTTTCAAAAGTCAGTTGAATAATTTAATGTAGGTCTATTTCTGGAATCTCTGTTTAGTTACAATAATCTATTTGTCTGTTCTTTTGCTATAAACACAGATTTTTTTAAATTTAATTTATTTATTTATATATATTTCACATCATTTCAGTCCCTGGGGGTCACCCACCACCTCCCCTTCCCACCTGCTCCAGCTGGTCCCCATTCTCCCCTTGTGCAGTTTCATTTGGTTGACCATATATTAATTAAACACAGATGTTAACTAGTGATGGTTCTTTGACTTTGTTCTTTGCTATTTTATTTGCTATTCTGCAACCCAAATGTCCCAAAACAGATGAATGGATGAAAAGAATGTGGTATATATACACAATAGAATATTGCTCATGAATTAAAAATGACAAATTAGATGAATTTATGGTAACATGGATGTACCTAGAAGAAATCATATTAGCAGAAACAAGTCAAAAAGAAAAAGACACTAAATGGTTTCACTATTATATGGGACATAGGAAAGAGAAACAAAAGCCATGAAGAAAAGTCAAAACAAGCTAACAACCAAATTGAAGTACACAGCTGTGGGGGGGTGGGGGGGTTGGGAAGGGTTGGGGAGAGACTGGGCAGGGTGGGAACGGTCAGGGAGGGAGGGGGGGGTGAACCCCGGGGATTACAAAGATGTGAAATTTATATATAAATAATGTGATTAAAAAAATAAAGGAATGAGAGTGAAAAAAATATTTGCTATTCTGGGTTTTTTGATTGATTGTATAAATATTAAAATCAGTGTGGATATCATCAAAGTAAGTTCCAGAATTTTGATTGGTTTGCTTTGAATCTGTAAATCAAGTTGTGAAGAACTGACCTCTTGACAATGTTAAATCTTCTTTCCACTACATGAGTATCTTTCTTTCTATTTATTAAATTCTTTTAGTTTTTTCATAAAAGTCTTGTTGTTTTCCTCATGTAAATTTTATAATATTTTGTTATATTTAGAATTAAATATTTCATTCAGTTGTTTAAATTGTTTATTATTTCCACAAAGTTGTCTTTGGTTTTTTTTTTTTTGAGGGCAGAAATTGTTGATTATTTGGGATTTTTATGTAGGCAGTGATTTTATTGGTAACAAATCTTTCTAGTGAGTCTTTTATTTTCTTTTCTTGTTTTATTGTATTAATTAAGATTTTAAGTACAATATTGTGAGTGGAAAGGGGACATCCTTGCTTGGTTCTGAGAAAGCTTAGTTTATCACTACTAAATATGATAGCTGTAGATTTTTGGTAGATATTTATCAAGTTGAGAAAGTTCTCCTCTTTCTAAATTACTAAAAAGTTTTATCATAGATATTAGATTTTGCCAAATGTATTTTCTGTGTCTATTGAAGGAGCACAGGATTTTCCCTTAACCTGTTTGTCTAATGAGTTATTTCATTTGTTTTCTCATGCTGAACTAGTTTGGCATACTTGGGATAAATCATACCTGATTGGGTATATTGTTCTTTAAAAACTTTGTCATAATGACTGCTAGGGTTTTGTTGAGGATTTTTGCATTTTTATTCAGGAGAGGTATTTGTCTGCAATTTTCCTGTAGTAACTTTGCTGGCTTTTTGTACTAAGGTGTATAGAATGAGTTTGGAAATATTTCCTCTGCTTCTATATACTGAAAGAAATTGTACATGGTATCATTTCTTCCGTAAGTATTTGGTAGAATTCTCAGTGAAGCAATCTTCTTCTGGTACTTTCTATTTATGAAGGTTATTAATTGTTGACTTTTTTTTCAATAAACATAATCCTATTCAGATATCTTGTTTTTTCCTGTATAAGTTTTGGCAGATTATTACTTCAAGAAATTGATATATTTCTTCTAGGTTACTAAATTCTTAGCCATTGAGTTGTTCATAGTATTCCTTTATTATCATTTTAATGTCCATGACATATGTAGTGATGTACCCTTTTTTATTTTTGATATTAATAATTGTATTTTCTCTTTTTTTCCTTAGCTTGGTTAGAGGATCATCAGCTATGTTAATCTTTTCGATAATCAACTTTGTGGTTTGTTGATTTTCTCTGCTGATTTCTTCTTTTAAGTTTCCTGGTCTAGTTTTTGTTGTTTTTTTCTTCTAGGATTTAATTGTTCTTTTTCTAATTTTCGAAGATGAAAATTAGATGATTGATTTTCAGATCTTTTCTAGTATAATCATTTAATGCCATGAATTTCTCTCTCAGCACTACTTTTACAGCTTCCTACACATTTTGATTAGTTGTATTTTTATTTTAACCTAGTTCAAAAGATTTAGAAATGCTTGTTATTTCTCCTTTGAGTCATGCATTATTCAGAAGTGTGTGGTATTTAATCTTCGAGTAGTTTGGTGAGATTTTCAACTATTTTTATTATTGCTAGTTTAATTCCATTGTGATCTGAGAGCTGACATCATATTAAATTATTTCTTTAAAATTTCTTAATACATAATGTGACTGTCTTGGTGGATGTTCTGATATCGGGTCGGGGCACGAGGCAAAAGCCTCCAAATTGCAAACCCCAAGGTCCGTTTCACCTGCGCCTAGCAGTTGCACCTGCGCCTAGCAGTTGCCACTCCAAAATACCAATTAACAACAGGGTTTTATTAACAAGGGAGCTGAACAGGGAGAACAAAACGTCGTGAAAGCCGCACGTGGCAGTTATCTTACCCCAGTCACCATTCTCAGACCCAAAGGTCCCCAAGGCACAGTGCACAGTCCAATGACG
>PVHY01003851.1:0-101590 GCA_004024945.1 Uropsilus gracilis
GTGGAAGGGGCATCTTTTTGAAGCAATTACAAATGTGGAGGGGGCATTAATCCCATTTACGAGGGCTTCACCCTCTTTACTGATCACCTCATGATGTTGCCAATCCTAATAGCATCATTTGGTGGTGGGTGGTGAGAGTTGTAATGTGAATGGTTAGGGCCACGCAGACATTCAGACAAAGGCTGGTAAGTCAGGGAAATCAGGAACAATTTGGCTGAGGGGGGAGAAAAGCCTTCTTGACCCCCCATTCAGCCTGTGTTCATTAGCTTCATGTTACCGAATTATGCTACTTCTCTGGGAGCTGGATTTAAATGATGTGTGTATGTTTCCTTTGGATTTTTAAGAAGTGTTAACAAAAGGAAGAAATAAAAGGAACCAGAACCATTATCTGCAAAATACATCAAGAACCAGTCTTTCTCCACATTTAAAAAAGTGATGTGCAAATTCTTAGTTCCCTGATGGTTGCAAACGACAAATTTTACAGTTGTCCTTGGAGAAAGTAGAACTACTCAATTGTTATTTTACCCCTGCCTTTACTGGGAAGTGACATGTTGGCAGACTACATGGGAAAGAGTGAAAGGAAATGCCCCCCGATTTATTAAATATCTTTGTACCTGGAGCTGTGCTGGGTATGGGTACCTTAACCCATCCTCATCATTAAGGTGAAGGGCATTAATTCAGTGTTTTATATAACCTATCTAGACTCACAGAGCTCACACAGGGTATGGAGATAGAACAAGCTCTGGGGAGAGAAAATGAAGCTCATTTTCTAAATGGCTAAAAGGGAAAGGATCGATGAAATGTAGCTACTTGAAGCCAGCCAGAATTCCCTAGCACCCAACAGTATCTTATCCTTAGGAAAATCTTATTATTTTTTGAAGGGTTAGTTGGTTGAATAATTACTGGGGTCCTGAGAAAATTTGTTAGCATTTTTGCTGAGGTGCTATTGGAGGTGTCCAACCAATGTTTTCTGGAGAATGAAAGGAATCTAGGGAGAGGAAAATACTTAAATTTGATTTAAATTTTCTAAAGAGATAATTATAAACCAAAGCATTGGGTGGTGACTGACATGGCCTATGTAAAAATGCACAGCAGAATGTAGTTAGTACTCCATAAGTGATAACTATGATACACTAGAAATTATTCATCATGAAATAAATCCCTGGTTCTTCTCTCCCTGGAATATGATTTGAGATTTTCAGTTAAGGATACATTTGCAAGTATTGTAGCTTTTCTCTAACCCTAATGTCTTGCTACATGAGATGTGTGAGAAGGGGACATATTAAAAAGATTCCCAACAACAAGATTTTGGGAGGATGGGGAGAAGAGGGAACCCTGTTTTACAGTATTTGTGGTAATGAGAACTGGTAAAAACATTATGAAAAGCAATCTGGATTTACCTTAAAAATTGAAAATGGAAGTACTGTGTAATCCCCCTCTTGGGCATATAGCCACAGAATGTGAGACCCACAGCAAAAAACTCCGTATGGTCTACGGTGTTCTGCAATGTCTAATTCTAATTCTTTTTGAAGCAATTATAAATGGAGTATTTTCTTCTTTTGCTGACTGGTACATTTTAGGTTTATTTAGGGACAGTTATGGAAGCATATTTAAATCTATTGAACCATTATATAGTCCGCTATTTTTATCTTTTTTACAAGAATATTGCAGTTATTTACAATTAGGACATGGAAGCAGCCTGAATATTCATCAGCAGATCAAAATGATGTCCTGTTGTATTGCAAGGAGGCATACTATACAAGGTGAGGCAGACAAGCTGGGGCAGGGATACTGGGAGGCAGGTAGGCAACCGAGCCTCCAAGCCCCCTACAAATCCTCACTCTCTTCCTCTGGCCTCTTATGTAATTGAGCCACTTGTCACTGCCAGTAGTGGGGTACTGCTGCTGCCCAGGTTTGCACACTTACACATGATCATGCCCATGCTCCATGGACTCAGGTGTCCACAATTATGACTGTGCATACCCCGCAACCATGTTCCCAGGTACCTTCTGAACTAACACAATCAAGGTTACAGGTGGTAGCCACAGAGGCTAGTGATGTAAAAAGACTGATTAACTCATTTACTACCCTACAATTATCCACCTTAGGGTGTTTTTTTTTTTTTTAATGATACCCAATATTCTTCTACAAGTTTCCCTTGGCGAATGTTGGACACTGTAGCCAAGACCCCAAAAGCAAACAGAATGCAATAGAATACAACCAAGCCAGTCCACTAAGGTGTTAGGGCATATCAACTTCTGGGCAAAAGGACAACAGTTACTGGCACCAGCACACATTAAGTAACCACATTGCCACGTGTGAGGGGAAACCACTATGTTCGACTTGTGGCAATCTACCATCTCATGCCAGGAGCCATTAGGCTTTCCGGCCTTCTCTGACTTTGGTCTGCACCACAAGCCACACAGTACACCCACCCCCAGGATGTATGAGATTAGCGACATGGACTCTATAATTTTTGAGATTCATTCAATCCCCATGGATGCTCTATACTCTTTAGAGTGTCACTCGATTCCCAGGGATACTTTTATAACCTGTGGCTGAAAGATAAGGCTGAAGCGAAAGGTTGTTGCAGGTAGCACCCCCTTGCAGGGGTGCAGGTTAGCATGACACATGCCTTGAGGGCAAAAAAGAATCAGTGGAGCTTCCTGACAAGGGATATATCCTGATAAGGGATATATAAGGAGTAGCAGAGGAAAAAGAAAGCGTGACCTTTCTGGCATTTGGCCCTGAGGGTGTCCATTCTGGAAGCATGGTCTTCCCAGAGGTTGACACCCTGGAATTTGGCCACCCCAGGTGAGAGGAGAAAGCTGCTAGAAAACTCATTTCATTCTCCCAGAGATGGAAGAGGTGACCTTGCTGTAAATGGAATCTGTGTACCTTCCAGAGATGGGGTAGTGAAACTGCTGGAAACTGGAATCTGGACCTCCCCGAGGTGGGAGAGGTGAAAGCTGTTGAGATGCCACCTTGGCCTTTCGTTTGTAATATGGAAGAGACCATCTTGATCACATGTTTGTTTTAGAATCCTTGTTTCAGGTCTTGAGTGGCAGAAGATGCCATTATATTTAGGACTTTAAAACATTGGACAATAACTGGGATAAGATAACTGGCCATTTATGGCCACAGTGATTTTTTTCTTCATTAATTAAATAAATCTCATTGTTTCCTAATCTTGAGTTGTCTTGCAGTTGTGTATGTGGGTGGTAGAATCCAGATAGTGATGGAGCTAATTAATACTGGGCTCTCTCCTTGGTTAGTTTCAGTGCCTGTTACCACCAGGAATCACTCTCATTGCTGTTGCTCTGATGGGGCAGTGCTGCCAGTGTGACACACAGACTTCTACACTAGGTTAACCCTCTGCACATGCACATAGGTTGGGGACCCACAGATAGGAAGCTCTATATATGGCCTCTCTGATCACTGCTCGGGCTGTCGTCTCCACCAGAAGCCATGTTTCCCACCTATCCACCAGAACAGGATCCTGCACTTTATCCTATTTAAAAGTCAACAGGGCATCACCCAGTGGTAATTTTAAGAGCCTGCCTTGCCTTCTCTGGTGTCCTGCTTAACAACTGCTAAGGACTTTTCTGATGTTGGCACCAGCTTCTTGCCCTCCTTAAGTTGAATTTTGAACACATCTCCTGATTGGCTGCAAAAAATCTGGAGATGCTTCCTCTCTCCGCCAGCCTGGGTCCGCTTTTACAGCTGCTTTTGCTCTAGTGTTAGAACACCCACAGAGACCATTGCCTTGCAGGGCCGTGACCACATGGTTCCCTGGCTGATCAGGCAGCCCACTGTGGCTCTAGGAACTCCAGCTACACACAAGCCTGCTTTTGCCACTGAGGGCCGCTGGCCACCTCTTGATTCTCATCTTCTGGGGTATGCAGGTGATCCCATCTACCCACACAGTCCCACAAATGCAGCATCCAGGCTGCAAAACTTTGCCCACCATCTAGTGGAACCATTTGTCCAAGTCTATCAATCTTATGTTTGTGCTACCGCTGGGCAAGCTGCAAGCTCTGAATGATGACTGGGTCCTCTTTCTTTCCTCATGAGTCTGCTGCCTCAGGGATAGTGGACTTTTCCTGGTAGACTGTCTCCTCCTCTGCATGAGTTCTCATCCTGGAACTCCTGGACATTGTCTACCTCCTTTGCTCTGGCATCATCTCTAGCATTATCCTTGACTTTACCTGTAGAACTGTGAGGGGACACTCATCCTACTGCTGTTGGCCTCTGAGCAGCTACCTGTCTGTTTATTGCCATCCCTACTATGTTCGGAGTCTTTTTTAACTGTGCTGGAGACTCACACATCTCAGATTGTTTCTAGGGAGGCACCGCACAAAAAGGAGGCATGCAACCTACCATTAAGTCCCTTCTGAGGTCTTCAGAAGCTCCATAACTGCCTGCTGACTTAGGCTACTTGGCATGTCCTCTTTGCATGAAATTCAGCCAACTCATACCCACTGTTGCACAGGCAGACAAGGCTGGGTGGCAGGTGAGCCCCCCAACCCCCAGGAATCTTCATCATCTGACCTCTTCTACAATACAGCCACTCATGGCCAGTAGTGGTGGTGCTGACGCTGTTGCCTCTGGACTTTTATCTCTGCTTCTAGTTCCAGGGATGTCCTCTTACACATGCATACACCCCATGCTCACTAGAGGTGACTTTTGGTGCCTTTCTGCCTCAGTTGCCACCTACTCTCCTTTACCAACACCAAAGGTTATCTGAACAGATGCAGAGGCATTGGTCTATGGAATAGCAGATAAAATCTGGGATTATATATAGCTGCTTGTAGGCAAAGTATGAAACCAACTTATCAAGACCAAGAGAAGGAAAATCCTTATTATAATCCATGAAAACTGAAAAAGACAAAGAATACGGTCAAAAGCTGGAACAAAAACAAAACAAAAGCCCAGCGAGAAATACCAGTCTGGCAATTCTTCCTGATGAGAAGTTTAAGTTAACAGTTATAACCATGGTTGTTGAATTAAGAAAAATAATGGATGATCAAAAGTAGGAACAGGATAAAAAAATATGAAAATGTCACAAATAGAGTTAAAAATCTAAGAGATATTTTAATGGGTTTAAAAAATATGATAGAAGATATCAATAGTAGACAGTGGTAAGTAATGAAGAAACTCAGCAAACTTTTTCAGGTGTATTCATGTGGGAGAGCATACAAACAGCAACAGCAAAAAACAGATTAAAGACAAGGAAAATAGTGTTAAAGCTCTTTGGGATAACTTAGAGAGAGAAATAATATCTGTATCATGATGTCCCAAGAGAGAGGCATTGAAAATTCATTTAAAGAAATAATTGCTGAGAATCATTTCAATCTTGGAAATGAATCAGACATCCTGTTCCAAGGGGTCCAAAGAGTTGCCATCAAAACAGACCAACAACTCCAAGACACGTTATAATTAAACCATTGGATGTTAAGGAAAGTTAGGAAAGAATACCAAGGGAACTGAGAAAAAGAATATATAGGAATATATAAAGGCATGCCTATCAGATGGTAGATATCTCAATAGTAAGCTTATAGGCAAGAATGAAATAGCAGAAGATATTTAAAACCTTTTCAACCTCAAAGGAAAATATTTCCTGTCAGACTGTCATTCAAGACTGCAGGAAGGGTAAAGAGCTCCACCGGAAAACAAAATTAAAAGACTATATCAACACCATGCTGGACTTGAAAGAGGTACTAAACAGGCTATTATAAAACAACAATAGAGCAAATCAGAGGTAATAGACAGGTGAGTCATACAACAGAAAGGAGGAGAGTGAAAAAAATGTCCATCTATTAGAATGACTTTGGGATCAAATGGACCGTAATGTAATTCATTGCACATAGACTTCAATATAACCTTTAAATGAGTCATAGAAATACGTAATTCAATGGAAATGGAACACAAAACACCAAAGGAAGAGGTCAAAAAATATAAAGTGAAAAACAGAAAAAAATGGCAATAAACAGGCCTCAATCACCTTAAGGGTAAATGGCTTGAAATTACCAATTTAAAGTTGGAATGGCTGAGCTGATTTCATAGCAGAGTTCATCATTCTGCTGTTTATGGGACAATATTCTTCTTACTACCAAAGCACTTAGAGTTCAAAGCTGGAAGACAATTCTACAAGCAAATGGCAACCAAAAAAGAGTCAGAAACAGATATACTTGTCAGAATAGGCTTTCAATTCAGAAAAGAAATGAAGAACATTACATTATGATTAAAGATCTAATGCAAGAAGAAATAACAAATATATATGCACCAAATGGTGGGGCACCAAGGTATCGAAAGCAATTATTAAGGATACTAGAGAGATATTGACAGCCACAATAATATTAGGGGATATAATACTCTGCTTACAATTATGGCAGGTAAGTAAGACTGAGAATAAGGAAACAAAATGCTTTAATAAATGAGGAGCTAGACCAAATAGACTTAATAGGTATTTACAGAACACTTTCTTCAAAACCTCTGTATATACATTTTTTTAGAGTGCACTTGGAACACCAGTTTTTTGTAATTATGGAGATTATAATCATACCAAATACTCTTTTTGACCATAATCCCACAAACTATTAAAGATAAGAAAAAAACCTTACATGCATAAAGACTAAACTACATGCTGCTTAGTAGACATTAAATTAAAGAGGGTATTAAAGTGGAAATAAAAAATACCTTGAAATTAATGAAAATGAGTCTGTAAGCTATTAGAATTTATGGGCTGCAGCAATAGTGGTTTCGGAAGGGATGAAAATTGCAATATGGATCTATAATAAGAAATATCCCAATGGACATATCACACCTTAAGCAACCTGAAAAAAGAGGAACAAATAAGACTGATGGAAGGAATATAAGAGGAAGAAAAAATGAAATAGAAATCAAAAAGCTCACGTGAAACATCAGTGTAACAAAGTGCTGGTTCTTGGAGAAGATAAAGAAAATCAAGAAACCTCTAACTAGGGCAACAAAGAAAAGAACAAACAAATAAAACCAAACAGAAATAAAAGATGTACTGCAGATGGCATAGAAATATAAAGGATCATAAGGGATTACTGTGAACTATAACATAGCATACTAAATTCAATAATCTTAAACATATAGATTTCTGGATCTAGTTTATTAAGACCAAGCCAGGAAAAAACAGAAGAGTTGAAACCAGTCTCAATCATGGAGGTTTAAACAGCAATACAATGCCCCCAAAACAGAAAGTACAGGGCCAGAAGACTATATAAGTGAATTTTATCAAAACTTTAAAGAAGAAAGTGTGTTCAAAATATTTCTAAAAATCTAAGAGAGAGGGCCAGATTCCCAGATTACTTCCCAGAGTGCTTCCCAGATTACTAAGGTGATTTCAAAATTACCTTAATAGAAGAACAGAATTTTTACCTGCCATTTTTTCCATGTGTAGAATTAGAACCAGGAGGTGGGAACTATGGACGTGGGGAGATTAGTCTAATGTTGGCCAAAATTTTTTCATATTTACTTGTTGACTAGCCATGACTAGGCTGCCCTGGAAGAAAGGATTACCATTCCTACAGTTGTGAAGGTAGAATTTGGTCGGCGGGCTGTCTTTTGTTGCTTCTAAGTTGGGAATTTGTTCTTGGGGTGGTTGCTTCAGTCTTATCTGTGACCACGTGCTGCTGGACCTCAGAGCACTCAGGGCCCACCCTGTGTGGAAGGGAACCTGATTACACTGCTCATGGTCTGAGGGGAGGGAGCAGCACGGAAGACTTGTGCTTTGAATAAGGCATAGTGATGAAATCGTCCTCTATTTAATTTTCTCTGTGATTAAAAAGTTAGTCTCTTAAAGAACTCATAAAGTTGCCTTTACTATTTGAAAACTATTGGAACTTCAGGGCACTTGAACTTGAGTGTCTTTTCCCACAGGTTGTCAGGTACCTTCAGGAACTCTTTAAGTCCTTCCACTATTGCTTCCCACTGCTGCTCAGGCCTTGTAAGGTAAACTACTGGAGCAGTGACTGGAGTCCTGAGGATGTGCTCTTGTGACAGAGGATGGCTGTTTTCCCTGTATCTGCACCCCCATGATGCCCAGAGCTCCTTGTGGGCTGGGGCTCTGACCAGTGTTGTGTTCCTTCAGCACCTAACCTGGGTAGGTCCTCCCTTCGCAGGCACTTGATGCACACCTCCATGAGAACTTGAAGTAGCAAGGTCATCCATTCCAAGGTCACACTCTGGTGGGCACAGCACATCCTTTGGCAGCTCACTTTCGTAAATGACAGTTATGACTCAGAGAAACTGGAACCTGGAAGTGAAACTTAGCAGGCTGCAAATTTGCAAAAGTCATTCCAAGGAAAGAGGTTTTTTTGTTTTTTTTTTTTTCTCTGTTTTTTGGTTAAGGAACTCACTTATGTTTTGTTTTAAAAAGATATTTTAGAAGATAATGGGATTTCATTTAGTAGCATTTGCAAAGGAGGCCTTTAAACCTTCTACAAAGGATAGCAACATGCTAGAAAGGTTTGGGTTTGAGGAGCACGATTAGAATCTTGTTTCTGCCCCGTTCTAGCTGTGTGGCCTTTGGGAAGGCCACTCAGTTATTCTGAACAGCAGTTTCCTGATCTGTCAAATAACCAACCCACAGAAATACTCAGAAGATTTACAATCTTCTGAGGATGGGGGGTTAGGCTGGGGGCTCAGTGAGAGATGCTGATCATGCCTTTGTGTTCTGGACCACCCTGCATTCTCCTTGTTGTCCATGTGTTCCTATATCATGCAGCTTCTCTACCCTGTGATGATCTGCTTCCTCTAAATAGCAGCCCGAACACTGGAATCTTTCAGACCTTCACCCCAGAGAAACAGCATGGGTACACAGTGTATGCCATGTTGATCCCAAATCAGTGGAAGCTTTTAATAAAGAAGAGATTAAGAGAAGTAGCAGATACAGCACTCAACTGCTCCACCAACCTCCAGGCCTCTGTAAGTGCAGGTAGAGAGGCAAAAGCCTCTGGGGGGTGAGCAGCTTGGCTGGGCATGAACCCAGTTTTGAAATGTTTACCTTTTTCCTACCATGTAGTACGAAACTTCGAGATAACTACTTCACATAAAAGAAAGAACAAACTCCAGGGCAGAGCATACCCCAGTCATGCAGGATTCACAGAGTGAACTGTTGATGGTGTATAGGACTATAGAAATAGATTGTTTTGTATTTTATGGAATTTAAGGTGGCTGGCCAAGCAGACCAGACACTGGTTTTGATAAAAATAAGATTGCACTAATTTAACTGGGAAAAAAAATCTTATTTTGGAGTTGGAAGAAATGTTAGGATGTAAAGAAGCTCACCCTGCCACCCAAAGGAGTGTAAGCTCGGTGCTTTCATCTTGTTGACTTTGGGAGGAGGCAGAAAGGGTGTAGATGGTACAGAGGTATTTCTTGACTAAAAATAGGAACAGGATGTTTTGAGACAGGGGCTCCTGCTCTCATAAGCCTCTGCAAATAACTGAGGTTTGGGCAGTTGCCACAGGTGGTACTTAAACTTTTAAGAACGTATTGCACACATCCCCTCATGGGACTGCAGAGGGAGCTGGGAGAACCTCAAGTTGCAAAGAAAGGAAGGCAGTGGAGTTCCACCTGGACTGGGGTTCATCATGCTGAGTTCACATTGTTATAGGGCCCTCTGTTCATGTGCTGGTGGTTACTTGGCATGGTGGTTCTAAAAGTCTATGCTCCTCTACCTGCTTCTGTTTCGCAAATAGTTGCAAGAATTCTTCCTGTTGGTCGTTTCGTAGTCTTTCCCCATTTCCACTCTCTGCTTCTCCCACATAAGGCTACTTTTCTCATGTTTCTTGGTGCTGTTATCTTTATTCATTTCCTCTCACAAACATGTTTCATGCTGTAGTGTAATCTTTTTGCAACACCATTTCCACCATTTCATTTTGAACACCCCACGTGTGATGCCTCATGTACAGTGCATGCTCATTTTGGTGGTAGTTTGAGCCTGTAATGTTCCAGTGTGGTTGTGTTCAGGGGGTGTAAGGAGAAGATACATTTTCAGAAAAACATGTTTGAAGAGATGTGAAAAATAGTTAAACAACATTTAAAATGGAAGGTAGAATGTTAAGGGGATAGGCTATCAAGACTGCTCAATCTCCTTGTTGTGCAAATACTACTTAATCTGATCTGTACAGTTCTTTATGGTTTATCAATCACATTCACATGCATTCATTGAAACAAGATTTCATTACCCTGTGTTTTGTAAATGACAAAATGATGACTCAAAGGAGTGTAGTGACAGTACCCTAAGGACTCCCCAGCGAGTGATGGTAGAAACAGGACTGGAGTCTTGTCTTCTGATTCTAAATTCAGTTTTTTTTTTCTACTTTTTATCTATCACCTGTCATGGGTTGATAACATGGGACCTGGAAGGGTAGAGAGAATCACCTAGAATGTAGATATGAGAAGAGACAATGCTGAAAATGCCAGGCAATCTATATTGTCAGTGAATGGAGAGAGAAAAAGAAACATCTGGAAGTTAATGCTTTCTAAGCCAGAACTACAATGAAGTAGAAAGCAAGCTACAAATTGGAACATACAATTTTAAATTTTATAATAGTCACAATGAAAAAGTAAAAATAAAGAGATGAAATTAGTCTTAATGTTATTAACTTAATATAGCCTAAATATTATTTACTTCATGTAAATATTTTTCCTGCATACAATCTTAGAACTTTGATGTATCTTACATTTCTGACGCATCTCCTTGTAGACTGGCCACATGTTTAAGGCTGATAGCTACATGTGACTAGTGCTTAAACTGCCTTGGGCAGCAGAGTTCTACGATTTTACTTAATATGCACTTTCAACATTTACATGAAATTATTGCAGAACTATCCAGTAGCTGAGCAAGTGAAGCTGGGAGAGGTTAGTAAGTTGCCAGGGGTCACATAGCTGGAGTGTGACATAGCTGGATTCTGACCCAGGTCTGTCCCTTCTCTTCCTATTCTGGTCGATTGCCAACCCTCAAGGAAAGGTGGAAAGGAGAGGTACTTGATCTGGCCCTGGAGGGTGGGGAGGATTGAATAGGTGGAAGTGAGAAAGCAGCAGCAGTCTTGATGTTGTGATATTACCCCTGAGGATTTAAGCTGCTGCTGGTGTTGATTGCATTGTGTGTGGTGGAGAAGGAGGGGTACAGGGGCAAAGAAGGGGTCACCAGTTTCCAAACTGTTGTTCAATTACCTTCTAAGGAGGTAGCTGAGAGCTACCTAAAGGGCGTTATTGTCCTCACGTGCACATGCCAAAGGCAAGGGAGACCTTTTAGTAGTTACCCAGTTGTCTCCTGGGACTCAGGCCACCAACGAGCTTCCCTTTAGAAGGACGTTTTGTGTAGGGTCAAGTTATTTTTATATGAGTTAATATGAAGTTGTAAATGGAAATCCTTAAAGTATAACACAATGATGTCTGTATAAATCTGTGTCTCCTAGAACCTGTGCTGTATAAGGGCATTCTCACTCATGCTGTTATTATACTGCGCACCATTCAGACTTGTTAGAGTAGATGTGAGGCTGTGACTGCAGAGTTTGCCCAGTGAGTAGTTTTATCATTTAAAGTTGGACTTGTTGATGAAGTCCTATAGTATTTTCGTGTTAGATGCAGTTTTCCCACCATACATCTGTGCATTTTCTCTTTAGGTGATTGAATGTTTAAGAAATCTGTGTACATAGTTAACTCAGTTTCTATGAACTGTTGTATCCTGTTCATGTAAATTGCTCTGTGACTCCAGTATAACTTACTTGTACTGACCAAACCTAAATACAAATTTTTATGGTTAAAAAAAAAAAAAAAGAAGTCCCTGAATCTGTCTGCAGATTCAGTTTATAACAGGGAAAGCTCAACTCTGCCAGGGTAGGCAGTTGCAGTGAATGTGTTTGCTTTTCCTTCTGCTAAGGCAGGAGATCCTTTGGACTTGGCACACTTATCATTTTGAGGAAAACTCTGATACTTTAGTGTAGGAGAAACCGAATGAGCACCAGGTGTCTGCGCTCTGTACAATTATGTTGGTTTTAAGTTTGTTTTCTTACTTTATCCACAAACAGTAGCAATGAAGATGGTCTTAAAATTCTGGCATCTTGACACATTGTTCAGGCTACACATTTTTTATGATTAATTATTTTTTTCTATTTGTGAAAATCAGTGTTTAGTAGTATGGATGGAAAGTGTATTTATTTTTTGTTCCCTTACCATGAAATTTTTTTTTTTCTATCTATAGTGCATATGAAAACAACAGTCAGGGAAAATGAGAACCATACCCAGCCAGATGGTACTTGCACCTGGCCATTGCTCCAGCTATGGAGGCTGATATTCCAGGAACAAGGAAACCAGCACTGTCAAGAGGCAGGTTTACTAGTACCAGCACTGATTGAGCAGATTCATATCCACAGGCTGAGTACCCCAAACAGGCAGGTAAGGGTTTATATATACTTTATATGTACTGGTATTTCAGGTTGGCTATCATTGGTGGTAGTGGTCTGATGTGACAGAAGATAAACTTGGCTGCACTGTATACCGAGTCAGTAAGTCATGGTTTGTTTTTCTAGACCTCTTGGATGTATTTGTTAGGTTACTGGGTTTCAGGTTTCAGCATACTTTATTATTTTTTCTTCTGGTCATCATGCTTCACATGTCATATATTAATGGTGGTGATGCTGCTCTAGGTAGGGGGCAAGTAGAAGCACAGAAGCTGGAGGCAAAATATTTGTAGAGCAGCTTGTTTGACCTCAATGTCTGCCCTTAGTTTCCTGTACTGGTGATAGAATTGTCCTTTTGAAACTGGGTACTAATAAGCACTAAAACTAACTGGTGTACATACAGGGCACCTGCAAACTAAACAAATACACCAATGCAAGTACTGGTACAAAGGGCTATTGCTGAATCAAGGCACAGTGCCCAATAGAAGACAGGTCACTGTCTGTGGGTTCTTTCACCCTCATGCACAGTGGCAAGAAACATTAAGGTTTAACAACTATGAGGTTCATTCCACAAGGAAAACGGAGAGATTAATGTAGCCATGAAATCGAGTCTTAAAGGAGCAGAAGTCACCAACTAGCAAACTGTAAGGGGAAAACCTTAAAAGGTTTTTAAAAATGCAGCTCTGCCACCCAGCTTTCTTACCAGATCCTTCTCATCTGAGCGTAGCAGTTGCCACGCAAATGTAATTCAACAATAGGGTTTTATTTACAAGGGAATTCAATAGGGAAAACAAAAAGTCCTCAAAGCCACAAGTGGCCAGTTATCTTACTGCAGTCATCATTTTCAGTCCCAGAAGTCCCTAAAACACATGTCCAAGATGGTGCCCCTTTGCCCCTCCAAAATTTGCAGGCACTGTAAAGTCCATTCTTTCTCTGGCGTCTTCTCTTAGCTTCTCTTTCCAGTGGTCCACGGTGCTCCGCTTCTCCAAGGTGCTTTAAACTTTTTCCCCACAATTGCTGATGCACAAATCAGTTTTCCAAATCCCTGGCCATCTCCAGGTACCAGTTTACTGTGCTGCCTTACTGCAGTGCCGCACTCACCACACCCTGGCCACTCTTCTACCGATCACTTGGCTCCTTGCCACCTCCAGCTCACTCTTCAAGGGGTTTCCCCTGGCCAGACCATGTGGGTCTCTTCTCTCAGTATACCATTCTCGTGTCCTCCCTTTCCTTCTTTTTCTTTCTACTTTTCTCTCAGCCTCCCCTCTTGCTTTCCATGCTTCCCATTTTCTCGGTTCTCTCAGACCCTGCCCACCAGGACATTTTGGCGCCTATTTAAGTTTCAACTATGTCACTACCCTATATCAGCCACAGAAGCCAGTTACCGCACCCAGTCAGTGTCCACCAGTCAAGCTAAGTTCAGGTCACGTCACCAGGAGTGCCAAAGACACAGTGATGCTCAAGAGCGGTCACCAGGAAAGCACCACCAACAAATAGCTAGAGACACAGGCCCAGGACTTTTGGTTCTGTCAGTCTCTGAAAAGGTCTTGGCTTCTCTTACTCAGTGGTTGGTCAGCTGCTGGATATGGCTGCTGGTCACCCTTTTCCAGAAGCCAGCAACAGAGGCCTTCTCTTTTCTCTTGGTCTGGAACAGTCCTCATGTGCAAGCTCTTTTCCAGGTCCTCTTCTGGTTTCTCTGGGTCCTCTTCATATATCAGTCCTCTCAGAGGGGTCTCTTGGCGACCCTGGCTTAAATATGTACCCTGGGTACCCACCTAGAGTCACAATTGGGAGAACACCCTAGAACCTTTGATTGGATTTAGATGAAGACCACCACAACTATTGTCAGTTCCTCCCCGGTAATAATTTTGATGTTCCATTTCAGGGCCCATACTGCCTCAAGAAATTCAAGTACTAACTCCCTGCACTTTAGAGTTTTTCCTCCTGTATTGATGAGTCCTTTTATTATTGGAGTCTTATTAATTTAGTCTGTTGTCAGGAGTAAGGGACTACCCCCTTTTAATTCATTTTTACTGAGGGTTCTTCCACCTGCACACTGTGCACAGCAGCTGCCCAGAGATCAAACCTTAGTAATAAGAGTAGGCAGAAGCTTATTTACAGATACAGGGAAAACAAACTGAAAGAGTCCACCCCCGTCACAAGTGTTACTTATGGAACAGAGCCCTACTTTTGCTCCTCAAGGAGCTGTGTGGGGGTTGCCTTGTTCTTAGTGTACTGCTGGTTGAAAACACCAGGGTATGTCTTTGTCTCCTGATCCTCTGTCACTCCAGTTTGCCCCAGGTGAATTCAATCGACACAGGTGGGTCTGCGGTGGGTCTCTCCAAGGCAGGTCTATTGGAGTTGCACAGTGGCTCAGCATTTCATCAGGGTCACCTCTCCTCTGCCTTCACACAGCTCTCGACCCTTGGGACCCGAATGCTGGGGGAGGACCCCCAAAAGACTCAGCTCCTGGGTCCTTCTGCTCAGGCCAAAAACCTCAGCACCTCTCCAGACTCTTGTTCTAGATCCCCTCTCCTTCCCCAAATCCTATCTCTTGGTCTCTGCTCCTTACCTCTTTTATCCTTCTCCTTGCTCCTCCTCCCCTCATGAAACCAGCAGCCCCAGTTCACAATCACACTCTCCAGGTGGTCCATCCTCCCCTTTCCCACCTGGGCCTTGGAGTCATTGCCCCAAGACCCTCCATTGACATATTCACCAAAATTGTTTAGATATTGCCAAGTCTGCTTAAGTACCTGACATCAAGGTAAAAGAGGAAATAGCCTTATCTGGCTTTAGGCTATTCTTAATCTCTGTTTTTCACATACAGGTGATAGCAATGCCTACATTTTCTAACAAATAGCGCTGCCCATATTGGGGTCCTGGCTTCACTTCCACCCACATGGAAGCAGTTACCCAGAGATCAGACTTGGTAAGGATAAACACAGGGAGTTTTCACCAGTAATAGAAGACAAACCAAAAAAGCCTAATAGTTCATTCCCTTACAAGTGCCCCAAACAAAAAGAACCCTGCTTCTACTCTTCAGGGAGCTGCAGGGTTTTTTTCCTCAATGCTAGTGTAATTCAGTCCAAAATCCCCAGTCCACATCCTTGTCTCCTCCCCTCAGTCACTGTAGCCAGTATGGAGTGAAGTCTACAGTCAGCACTGGGTTCAGCTCAGGCCACTTTCTCTCCCTCTCACATTTTTTTCTCTCCTTCACTCATGTTCTCTGTTAGTGTCTCAAAGCTAGTTGAGGCCTCCTTCTAGCAAAGGTGGAACAGAGCTCCCCCCAAAGCTCTATTTCTTTTAAGAGCTATTATGTCCCTCAAAGGAATTAAAGAGCCCACGTTAATACAATGACTTGAGCCTTCTGGGCAGAAGTCCCTGGAGATGAGGGCTGAGCCTCAATTACCAATTGGGAGGGTCACGACTACCCAGACATATCCGTGCTATTTTACATTGTCTTAAACAGAACTGCTGTTATTAAGGAAATAGTCCACTTTCACTTTAGTCTGGCTAGAGAAAACCCCATCCATTGTTATAAGGCTTTGATGTGGTGGGAAGGAGGGTAGTTGGTTTAGCGTTTAACAATATCCAGATGGATGCCTGAGTTTTCACACAACATACCTTGATACTTTGTCATCTGCTGATTACTAAGCCAGTATTGTCCTTTGTGTTCCATTAGTGCCATCACTGAATTCAGGACTCTGACAGTAAGTTGTTGTCCCCAGGTGAGCTTGTCTCTATAACTAGCAGTGCGGCTGTGGCCAGGGCCCTAAGGCACAGAGGCCATCCGTCCTTGTTATCAAGCTGCTTAGATAAGCCACTGGTGGGTGCCCTGATCCCAGAAGCGGATTTAAGAGGCTTATGGCTGAATCAGTCCTTCCATTCACATGTAGGTGAAGGTTTGGAATTGTCTAGGAGACCAAAGCTGGTGCCTGTATAAGGGCTAGTTTCAACTCTTTGAAAACTTTATCTGGTTTAAGAGTCCAAAAAAAGGAATCTCTCTCTTTCCCTTCAGTGGCCTCAAAAAAAAAAAAAAAGTTTGACCAGAGCAGAAAGCTGAAAGTCCCAATGTGGCAGACAATTGCTGCTCAGATAACTTATTTTTGTTTATTTTTTAGAAGTCAATGTCCCTGGAAGCTGTGGAATCCTAGATATTTAACCGGGTCCTGATTAATCTGAGCCTTTTTCTAGAAACTTTGTATCTGTCCTGAAACAGCAATCCTAAAAATGCTTTCATTCCTTGCAAACAATCTCTCTGGCTGGGGCTGAGTAGCGGGTGGGTGTCTATATGTAGGAGTAAAGTGAACCCAAGCTTGCTTTCAGGAAAATGGGCCAAGTCACTGGTAAAGATAGTGCTGGGAAAGACCTGGTGAATTTTTTAATTCATGTGTCCAAGTTAACTATCCCAGGAAAGCAGAATCAGGACCTTCCCACTGAAAAGCAGAGTGGTTGGCTATTAGGGGCTCTCAGGGACCAAGTGGATGCAGAGCAATGTGTCTTTCAAATCCAAATAGGTATAGAATTTAGCTTCAGGGGGAATGATTTCCAGTAACATATAACGATTTGGTATTCCAGAGTGAATAGTAATTGTCGTCTGGTCAACAGCCCCCAAGTCCCAGACTGGATGGCCATCTCCAGTATCTGATCTTTGCACTAGGAGCAAGGGAGTGTCCCAACTAGACACACCATGGTAAGAATGCCAAACTGTAAAAATCTGCCTTGCCATTTCTCCTCTCTGGGAAATTGCAAATGGAGGACTTTAGCTTTAGATGGATCTACTGTCAATTCTACTCACACAGTAGGCTCTCAAGATATTTGAGTCTGCAATATAGATGACAAGTCACACCCCATATGTGCAACTGGGCAGTTAGAAAGTAGAAAGTTGATGATTTACCTGATGTTCCCCCAAAGTACAAACATGAGGTTTTAGAAAGGGCTGTTGAGCAAGGCCGTTGAGCAATGATGGTGGTTTGGCATGAGGACACAGGTATTGTGCACAAGGCAGGTAAACAGGGTGTCCAGACTCTGTCCATCAAAAACTTAATAGGTTGACCCCCAACACAGATCTGACCATAGGCTCTTGAGTGCCTGATATAGAGCCCAGTTGCCTCTAATCATCATAGTCCAATAGAATCCCAGTTCTGATGCTGTTTGGGGCAATAACGACCATCAGTTATTTCCCCAAAGCTTATCTTGATGAAACAGAAGATACCCATTTTTCCAGTGAGCAGGCTGATGACAATGCACACTGGTCCCAATTAAGGGGAGCTTGGGAAAAGAGGTGGTTCAGTCTCTACCTTTGTTCCTGCCATGTTCTCTCAAATTGGTTGGCTGCAGCCTCTGATCCGTTAGAGCTGCAGCTGTGAGGTCAATTCTTTTTATTCATTTTTATCTTTCTCTGATTCACATATTGTCTTTTGGTTCCAGATTAATAAAGGCTTGTAGCTACTTACAGCAACTGACTGATATTTGTGCTAGTTAGTCCTTGTGAGTTTTGTAGTTTATGCTTAATGTCACTTTGAGCCTAACTTGTAAAGGCAGCATTTATCATACACTGAGTTTTAGGGGCCTCAGGATGAAAGGGAGTGAACAACCCAAAAGAGTCACACAAGTGTTCATAAAAAACAACTGGACTTTTATTTGTTTTTCCTGTAAAAGTTCTGGTGTTTTGGACATAGTCATGGCTCTCTTGCTCCCTTCCTTCATGGCAGTTATCAGAACCTATAGATGTCGTTCAAGTCTCCGATGATTCCCCTTGTCATAGGGTTTGCAATGAGGATCATCAAAGGGGAGCTGAATCCAGGCATACTAGGGAGGGTTGAGAGTCTCAGCTTGGGCAAGTGCTGACCTCCACAGAGTGCTCCGTCCTGGTCATAGTACACTGACCCTTGCATTTTCTTAGCAGTAGAAGGCCTCACCATCTTTCATTTATGATCTAGGCTGAGGACATACAGTTTGAGGCATAAGAACTGGCAGCTCTGGAGAGCCAGGACTGTTTATGATGACTGAGAGTCAGATTCCAATGGGAAAAGTTAGGACGACCCCTTTGAAAGGGATTCAGCACAGAGACCCAGCAATGGAGGTTATGGGGGTACTGAAACACATGGTGGTGTTCTTTTTTTCTTGTCAACTGATTGAAGTACAGTTTTTTTAGAACCCTCTGGTGTGCCAGGTTTTAGTGGTGTAGAAAGAATTTTGCAGCTGGTGTCTTACCTTTTGTTTCACGAGATAGTGATCAACAGGAATGTTGTACAGTTACTTTAGCCAAGATGGTCTAGAGTAGACTATATCAAGCCTAGAAACTCTGTAGGATGTGGGTGGCTTGAATTGCTTATGCCTATTCTATAAGCTGTTTTTGACTAAGTGAGTATCCAAAGATACTTCAAATGACCATCTCATATTATAGTTAACCCAATCAAGTTTTGCAAATCTCCTGGGAAATAGTTTGGTACCATAGTCATCTCTAAAACCTTTGTTAAAATTATGCAACATACACCCTAATGGTGTTTTTTTTGTCTGTTGTCCACCCATTTCCACTCAGTGAACAGACATTCTATTCACTTCATCTGTCTCCATGCTTCCTTCTCAGGAATTTCTGGTGTCTTTTACATTGGTGGGAAGTTATAAGGCCACTTTCAGAATCCCCATGAGAGGCCGCCTTTTACTGTATGAGGTTCATGCGGAACTGCGAATCTGGACTCCGCACTTGCACCGCAGCTTAAGGCCATGTCTTACTCATTTCACTTAAGAACACACACACTCCTGCCCTCCACCCTTTTACTTCATTACATATTTTACTGAGATGTCATGGTTCTAAATTCCACCTTCACTTTTAGGACTACTAGGGTGACTTCAGAAGGGGATCAGTCTTCCCTTCCTGCTGCACGGGCCAGGGGCTCCTGGGCCCAGGTCTTTTTCCTTTTCCTGTAGGTTGGTGCTCCTCTTTCACCTGGCTCTTGACACCATGGGTTCTGTTGCCTCTGGGAAATGTCTCAGAACATTTTAGGGAAGTTGAGTCTTCTCTGAATAAACTGTCCGGGTGGTCATTAGAAGGTACAGCTGCTCCCTCCATGTCTGATCCATGCTCCCAGGGTCAAGGGAAATAAAACTACCACCTGCCATTCCTGACGTATGCACCATTGATGAAAGCAGGCTATCAGGGAAAATGAGAACCATCCCCAGCCATGGCAATCAGGGAATGGTAATTGTACCTGGCCTTTGCTCCAACTATGGAGGCTGGCAATCAGGGAACCAGGACACCAGGGCTGTCAATAAGCAGGTTTATTAGCACCGGTACCGACTGAGCAGATTCATACCCAAAGGCTGAGTACTTCAAACAGGCAGGTAAGGGTTTATATACACTTCACACGCTAGTGTTCTGGGTGGGCTATCATTGGTGGTAGTAACATGGTTTGATGTGACAGAAGATAGAATAAGGAGATTCAAGGGGAAACTGGGCTGCACCATTAAACCTAATCAGTAAGTCATGGGTTGCTTTTCTAGACCCTTTGGTTGTATTTGTTAGGATACTTGGCTTCAGGATAATTTATTATGCTTTCACCTGGTCATCATACTTCACATGTAGTATGTTAATGGCTTCAGAGGACAGTGAGGAATTCTGCATTGTAATTTGCTTTTGGTGAGCTATTTTGGTTGTTTCAGAATTTCTTGACATATTTGATGGAATATACTGCAATCTCATGTTTCTTTTTTTCTGTACAGATTAGATTATAGAAATTTTAATCCTCATTTTATTAATAAATTATAGTCATACAAATATTTACATAAGTAGGTACACGTAATTATATTTATAATATATTACTCTTAAATGTAGGTATAATTACATTTTAAGAGTTTTTTTAAAAGAAATACCCCAACCTTTGAATTCTAGACCAAAAAAACATAACATTTAGAAATATTAGTTCTAAGATATTGCTTCTGTTTTCCTAGCAAACAATGATATATAGACTGGCCCATTTGGTCACAAATCACTAGCACCAGGTATGACAATTTCCTAAAATTTTTACTCAATTTTACAAAGGTGAAAATGAGTACTTTCCCATGAGCCTTTCAAATGCCACTGATGTAAGTGACCAGGGGCATGGGTGAGGCTGCTATCCTGCAGAGGAAGTTTAGGTTTTCTTGGACATTTATCCATGAGGGGGTGGATAACTTTGGGTGTGTCTTGGGAAAAATACTTTATATTTTTCTTCTCTGTTGCACACAAGTTCTTTTTTATTGAAGGTTTTATGCACTAAGATTATGGCTTCACATGGTGGATGGGAGAACCCATTCAGAGCAGGCAGGTTTGGGGGCTCTGCAGTGTTCCTCCGTCTGCCCACTAACATGGTTTCATACTTGAGGCCCTTGAACAATTTGTTTTTCTTTCACCATCTTGACAACTTCCATTTGTGTCAGCCAGCCTTGCTAAGGATCTGGGGTGAGATGAGTTCTGTCATTCATGTCCAATTTGTAGCTGTCTATTTTCTGGGCAAAATCTGGAATCCAGCCATATCATAGGCAGGATGAGTGCTTCGTCATCCCACTTTGATGGCAGTGATGGTGGTAGCAGATGTAGGAGTAATGGTATGTTTGAGCTTTGCTATTTGAGGTCCTGCTATATCTTAGAGTACATGTATTTTTTTTCTAGGACACTTGGTTCTAAACCTGGATTGTCAAACTTTCTCATATTAAAAATTGAAATTGTCAGGGCCACTTCCAATTAACTTGGAGTTTAAGTATGGTGGCATTCTAATTATCCATCATTTTTCTTTTTATGAGTGCAATTTGTATACTGCCTAAGAAATCTTTCCCTATCCCAAATATATCAAGATATCCTTATATATTTTCTGGAGGCTTTGTAGTTTGCAGTTTTACATATCTATTATATATATATATATATATTTTATATATATATATATATATATTCAAATTGCATGGCTAGGCTGATGTAGAAGTTAGGTTAATTTCCTTTTTCTATATTGATACTGAGACACTCTGAAACAATTTGTTAAGACTGTACTTTCTCCAGTGAATTGCATTGGTATGAAAATAGAAGAAAAAGGTGATTTTGGATTCTATTCTCTTTCATTTCTCTCCTTGTTTGTCCTTACATCAAAAATACTTCGTCTTGATTACTGTGGCTTTTTTTAACAAATCTTGTGATATAAGTCTCCCCCCCTTTTATTCTTCTAATACCATCACTATTCTAGGTACTTTGTATTTCCTGATAAATGTAGAATTAGGTTGTTGATGTCCACAAACTAGCCACTGGGGTTGTGAGAATATATTGAGAATATAGACCCATGAATGTACTACTTAGGGTTCTCCAGAGAAAAGAACCAGTAGGATGACTGTGTATATAAGTGTGAGTGGGTCTCCAGCTTGCTTACTACAGGTTTGGAGTCTCGTTAACCTCCATAATTGTGTCAATTACTTATAATAAATCAGTCTATCTCTCCCTTTGTCTACACGCTCACACTCTACATTTGCCCAGGAGAGCCAGTGAGGTAGTTTTACTTCAAATGCTGTTAGTCTTAAGACCTAGAAGAGCTGATATTTCAGTTCAAATTTGAAAAGAGGAAAAACAAACAAACAAACAAACAAAAAATGTCCTAGTGGAAGGTAGCCATCAGGAGATCGCCTGACTTGTTCAAGGGTTGACAATTTTGTTCTATTTAAGCCTTTATTTAATTCAGTAAGTCTCAACTACCTTAGGAAAGGCAATCTGCTTTACACTGCTACAGATGCGAGTTGTTAATTGCACCTAAATCACCCTTGCAGATATACCCAGAATAAAGTTCACCCCAATTAATTGCTACCCTGTGACTCAGTGAAATTGACACAGATTGTATCACTAGTTAACGTGGGGGAAAATTGACATTTTAGCAAAATCAAACTTTCTAACTCAGGAACATGGCTTATGGCCCCTTTTATTTAGTTTGTCTCTGATTTCTATCAAGTAATTTTTTTTTGTAGTTTGTGTTATAAGCTTGCCCATTACTTAAATTTGCTTCTGACATTTGATGTTTTAATATTGTGAATTGCATACAACATCTCCCCCATGAGTTGTGAACTTGTGCCTTCCAAAAATATAGAAGTTTTAGGAGAAGGGTAATTCTCATTTCATTAGGCAGTAGTGATATTTAGGAATTATCAGTCTAGACAAAAAGCATGAATCATTACTAAATGTCTTTACATCTGTATACCAGTTAATCACCAAAATATTTCCTTCCTTTGATTCTCACAAAGATCCTTAGAGACAGGGGGAATGTTATTCCAGGCTAGTGTCAGAGCCCCCGAACCTAGACTTTTCCTAAAAGAGGTCCTATTCTTGACACCAAAGTCACTATCCAAAGGACGTCTGTTAAGGCTGCTAAGACACCTCAAAGGAACCCAACGTTATGGAGACTCTCCTGTCTAGCCTCTCTGGAGAGTGTAGAAAGAAGAGAAGACAGCAGAACAAGCAAAGTGCCCCTAGATCACGATACGACTCTCTGAAGGAAGAGCAAGGTCACATTAAGCCACGTAGCCCTGTTCCATCTTTGGAAAGACAGCCTCTGTGCCAGGGTCACGGGTATTTATGCACTGAGCAAGTTGCACAGATGTGTGGCATCCCAAAGGGAAAATGTTGAAACCTTGTAGAATACAGATGCAAATAGAGAAACCTTAATTCTTAAGGAACTAGTTAAGGAAGAAGAATCTGAATTACTTCATATATATTGTTTCTTTTGAGAAATTCATCTAAAGTTCTTTGAAGGTGATTCAAAGCTCAAAGGGAAGAGACTGTCTTCTTTTTCCTCCCCCTTTGCAACCTTGTCCCTTCTAGTCATTCTTTTTTATCTTTGTCTTCCCTCCTTTCTCAGTGCTTACTGAGTGCTAGACCTTGAGAATGGAGATAAATGAGGTGGCATCATTCCTTGGGAGTTGGTAACTCTTAAAAACATATTTTTTTTTGACTGCTGTGAACAATACATGGCACTGTAAGAACTTTTTAAAGAGTTTCTTTTCTTTATTAGAAATACACACTGAATATTTATGAATAAGTGATGTGCTATTTGAGATTTGTTTCAAAATAAGAGTACAGGAGTGAATCTGTAAATAAAATGATTGGTTATAGTTAATAACTATTGAATCTCTGCCATGTTCCATGCAAATTCATTAGCTGTCGTTCTGCTATATCCATCTTTGTAATTAATGTTGGAGACATAGAACACTACTGACCCTTATATGTGATGAACTCTGTTATTTTTGGATCTTGTTTTTCTTTTTAGTAAAAGGTGAAAGATTTATACTATCTGTAGAGAAACCAGAGTATTGTTTATTCTTTTTAAAAAATAATTGTAAAAATTTATTGATTATATATTTTCCTTACATTGTTGTATACCTTGTAATTCTCTTACCACCATATCACCCATGAACCATTACCATGATCCCTTCCCTGATTCTGCACCTCCCTCTCTTGCTGTATGCTTCAGTTTTGTTATCAGCTTGCTAGTTTTAAGTTTTCCTTGTCCTTTGTTTGGCCTCTCTATATCTCATATGTGATTCCACTTCTGAGCATCTACTCAAAGGATACAAAAAAACCCCCCACTAATTTGAAAGGAAACTTGCAATCCTATGTTTATTGCAGCACTATTTACAATACCCAGGATATGGGGACAACTCAAATACCCCCAAACAGATGAATAGGTCAAAGAGTTGTGTTATATTTACACAATGGAATACTATTCAATAATCAAAGAAAAACATGTCATTTGCAGCAGCATAGGTAGAGCTGGAAGGGATTATGCTAGCTGAAGTTAGTCAGAAAGAAACAAAGTGCTTTTTAAAAGCTAGTGATGATTCTTTAAATTGATTTTGAGACCCACTGAAAATATTTTTTAAAATGCTGGCATATAGTGGAAGAGTGACTTGTTAAATTAGTGACTATCATCCACTAGTATGTCTTACTGTGTTACTAGTGGTGCGAATAGAGAAGTGTGAGACATAAGGAAAGGACTGACCAAAGTCCTAGAAAGTGAGAAAGCTGCACAGAAATCCTTGAGTAGTTTGCATGGCTGGGAGGTATTTATGTATTTAACAAGATGGTAGTGATTTGAGCTCAAGAATAAGAGCAGAAGTTGCAAATGGGAAATGGTGAGGTGAGATGGGGGAAACTTGATTGAGTACATCTGGAATTTAAGGCTTATGGGGGAGTCTCAGGAAATGAAATAGGTAATAGAAGAAGCAAAAATCACAAAAGGTCCTATGGCACAGCCTATGAAATTTGGATTTAATTCTCTATCTGTATCAGGAAGAGCTTGAATACACTGAAAAATGACTGGATTCCATTTTTGAAAAGGTCACTGTTATTTGTAGGCCAGCCTGCCTTATGCAATCATAAGAACCAGAATAGATTTAAAATAGATTTCTAACCAAAACCAATACAGAACTGGTCCGAGAGGTCAGATCTCCTAACCCTCCTTAGGAGATTTTCTTCCCTCTCTGCCACATGGCTTCTGGATCCTCTGCCACATGGCTTCACATGGCTTCTCTCTCACACACACAGACACTGTGCTGCTTTAAATATTTAACAAAACAAAAATTGTGTCACTTTCAGGGCATAGTGAAATGAGAACTAGCATTAGCGCTCCTCTGCTCCTTGCTTCTATAGAGTTCCCTTATCTTATGGTAACTTGTGACAGATAATAATCACTCACAACATGGCATTATTCCAGGTGCTTTATAACTATAATCAACTCATTTAATCTTCATAGCAATTCTATGTGATAATTACTATTTCTTCTTATGGATGCGGAATTTGAGATATACAGTGATTGCCTAAGGCCACATATCCAGCAATTATCAAAGCTAGGATTTAGGTGAAGTTTACTTTGTCTTTCCTCTGGGTGTATGAAATTCATTCTCTAACCACCATAATACTTCTTGGTTAGGATAAATTTCATTAGATCCATATCCTTGGATCAAAAGGTATGAACAAAAGTAGTCATAAAAAGATTTGAGGGTAGGCTTAATTTTCAATATTGCTAAATCTGACTCTTCCTTAGTACAAAGGGGGGAAGAATTTCCTTCTAGCTGGGAGAAAGGATGGCTTTTTGAAAGAAGTGGTATTTTAATGGAGCTTTGAAAGTTGGGTGCAATTTTGAGAAACAAAAATTTGCTGAGAAGAGGCAAAATGAACTAATTCAGTACAACTTATCTCTACCACTGTTTATAACTGAAAACTGAACAGAATGCAGAAATCAACTACTAGGAGAACTTTGAGTAATAAACTGACATTGGAGCTATCAGTCATAAAAATTGATACAGAGGGAGGAGGAGGGATCAATTAATGCACAATTGTGACAAATCAATAAAATGAATTAAAAAAATTAAAAAATAATAAATAAAACTAAGAAACAAACAAACAAAATATTGATACAGAACTTTCAGTCTGAACCCCAAAGGATTAATTTCTGCTAAAAGAAAAATGTCAACTTTTCCTTCAGAGATTATTTTGCAGGATCTATTGTCTCAGCATAATGTTCAAGAGTTTAGGGGTGCTATTCAAATTTTTTCAGCATAGAAAGAACCAAAATAGCTGAACAATATTAAAGGGAAAGGCAACCAACAGGTGCTAAACTTGAGATGATTCAGGTTGTGGATTTAGCAGACAAAGACTTAAAGAAGCTATTTACCACCCTCCACTCTTTTTTATTTTTTTTGGTCCAGTTTGTTTTATTTTTATAATTTTATTTATTTTTATTCTTTAAATCACAACCTCAGTAAATGATTTTTGGGATACTTCCCCCTCCCTCTAGTGCCCCCTCCATTCACTCAAACCCCTTTCTTTGTTTTTTTTGCTAGTCTGTGTTAAGTCCATTAGGCTCTTTCTTTCCTGTGGCAGCGTCCTTTCACTGGGTGAGGGACTGTGTTCTTGGGACCAGACGAGCCATGCTAGTAGGTTTTCAGTGTTAACCTTGCGTTGGGTGGTCAGTCTTTTTTATTTGTGGTCTGTCCATGTTTTCTCATTGCAGGCTGTCTTCTCCAATCCCATCTCTGTGTTGTTTTGCTTCTTTACCTTATGGTGCTGGCATCTGGTTTAGGGGGCCTCACCCCCCAGTCATTGTCAGTGAAGAAGTTTCTCTGTGAATACAAGCATCTATGAACGGCCATTGTAGATCATCTCCTCTGCCTTAGTTTGCAGCTTGGCTGGGGGGGGCCAATGCTCCCACTTTTTGGCTTTCCTCTCCCATGGTGTGGGGAGGGATGCCTTACTTTCCTAGATGGCATCTCAGAAATGAGGTCTTGTCCCTTCAAGACCCAGTGAGTGAGTAGGTGTGGATTCGTGTCATCATGTTTCAGTAGTTGTTTCTTCAATCTCACATGCATAGATTCTCTTGATATTCCATCTCTTGTGTCTAGCTCAGCCTTGTTGGCTAGGTTTCTACCTGGTCCCTCACTCATTCTCTGATGGTATTTGTATTATTTATGTTCTTCCTCCTCCTGAAGATTAGTTGGAGTAAGAGTGAAGTGGAAGGGGCATCCCTTCCTCCCCCCATGCCCATGCACTGGTACCTCCCTGGTGTGGGTAGGGCCTGGATGGCTGAGTAGGTGCAGTTCCAAGGCCCTTAGGGGTAGGAACTTGGCCAAACCATACCGTAGTCCATTTGTGCTGCAGATGGCTGTTCTATGCAACCATCCACCGGTGGATGGGGCTAAAACCCCACTCAGCACCCCCCTTCTAGACTCTCTGGTACAGGGGGTCTACCTGGAGTTCCTTGCCGCCTTGGCTCCCCGCTGGCAAAGGAGCTCTGACAGCCTAGGACCCTGGGCATGCAGGTAGCCATGTGGCTGCCTGCTGGTAAGCCCACCCTCCATTCTTGAAAAGAGAGAAGTTATCACTATAAATAGAGCATATATAAAATAATCAGATAAATTTTAGTACTGACATGATAGCATCTCAAGTAAGAACTCAGTGCATTGACTCAGTGGTAGAATAGAGATGACAGGGAGAAACTTGCACAGCAGTAGAAGTTAGAGAATATTTTGTATAGTCTATTTGTAAATGTGCTGTATTAGGGGGAGAAACTCTCATAGGATGCTGTGGAACAGCATCAAAAAGTTGAAAATTTATGTTTTTAATTTCCATTTGGAATAGGGACTCATGCCAGAAAGCGAAATGTTGGTGCAAACAAATTTTAAAACAGAATAGTTTAAAAATGTCCAAAATTTGATGTAAAACAAATTTAGAAATTTCAGCAACTCAGAGAATCTTAAACTCAACTACTCAACCACATCAAAAACTGTTGAAAACAAAATGTGAAATGAGAACTACCTGGCACATGTTATGCACAAGGCAACCCAATCAAAGAACTGTAGACTTCCTGCTCAAAATCTTGTGGGACAGAGTGGAACATATCTTTACAGTAGTAGAAGAGAACTGTAAACTTGGATTTTTACATCCAGCAAAAATATTCTTGGGGAGTTAAGACAAAAATAAAGATATTCTTAGATGAAGGAAAACCAAGAGATTTTGTTTCCAGCACACTTAATCTTAAAGGAAGTCTTTTAGGCTGAAGTGAAAGGATATCAGAGGGAAACTTTAAACTCAAGGAGTAAAAGAGCAAGAAAAGTGATAAATATTTAATACAGTAGTTTCTCATTAGTAAAACTACACACAAATACAATAATAATAAAAAGTCTGCTCTGATCCTGAGACAGCTCTAACTTCAGACTACTGGGAATCAATTGGCTTTATTTCTTTTGGTTATTTTTCTTTATAAATGTGCATTTATTTCTTTCCCTAAAAAAACTAGACTATGTAGCATATGATTTTATAATGTTCTTTATCAATTCACATTAGCATTTTTCTATTTTGTTCAGACATCTTATTTAAGACAATTTTTAGGTTTGATAATGGTATTTTGGTTATATTTTCCAAGTGTACCTCTTAGAGATATATATACTGATATATTTATGGATACAAGGTGTGATGTCTGAGATTTGCTTAAAATATTTTCTTAAAATATTTAAGGTAGGTGTTCAGTGGTATTGATGAGACAATTAGCTACAAATTGATAATTGTTGATGCTGGTTAGTGGGTAGATGATGGTTCATAGTACCACATAGTTCTCTATTTGTGTGCAGTTTTTTGTTTAAAAACTTGAGGAAATCTACATAATGTTTTTAATATATATTGGTATATTTAATCATATCCCATTTTGTGGGCATCCCATAATATTTAACAACTCCCCTACTGTTGTGAAAGAAATTGTTTCAGGTTAGGCATGGACTGAGACAGACATATTTTTTGATAACTTCTCTTTTTTCACTAAATTAAGAGAATGGCTGGTTTTAACTCTTTGAGACATTTTGTCAAATTGCCCTTCAGAAGTGATGCCATTTCATGTATTCTTTCCCTCTATTCATATATACACACAATATCCATTTGATGAGGAGAGTTAGCAATTTATAATTCTAATGTATATTTCTTGGATTTCCAGTGACATTGACTCCCTAGCTTGCTATGGAATTGTTCCCTACCCTTATAGGAAGGGAGCAGGGGAGAAGAGGAAAAGATTTGCTCATCACTTTAAAGATGATAGGCAACATAGTCAAGGGAGCTCTGGGTGCCAGTCCTACCTGTGTCCTTCACTAGCTCCTCAGTGTCTGCAGCTTAAACCTCTGAGACACAACTGTTTCCCTGAAGATAGAACATCATACAGCCTTTATGAGGGTGAAGTGATGGAGATGGACAGGGAAAGCATGCTGTATGTGGTCAGTCTGAAGACATGTTTTGTTGTCTGTGGGTAGTTATAGTTTAAGACATAAAAGGACCCCTGCTCTCCCACTGGGTCAGCAAGGAGGTGCACCCTCTTCCCCAAACACACATGGGGAAACTCCTTTAAGTGCTCATGTTTGGATCACTGCTTCTCCACCTTTCATTCTTCAAGAGCTCTCTGCTCAGTGATCTTTCAGTCACTCTTGGGCGATGGTGGAAATATAATATGTACTGCAGAATAAGCATGTAAAACCCCGGTTACCCCATTACATGCACTACAAAGTAAACATGAAAAACCCAATTATTCAACCACATGTTCAAAACTGTCCTTTTGTTTCTTGGTCACCTCACCACATGTCCAATCAGAGTTCACAAAGTCATGATCCAAAACAGAGCATTCCTTTTTCTTCCTTTGGCATCTGTTTCAGCTTCCTCCACAAACATGGACCAAGATGTGGTGTTCTTTTTTTCTTTTGGCCTCTCTCCCAACTTTAGACAGTAGAAAAGCTCCAACATAAAGGAACCGACATCAAGACGAGTTTCTTAGGCTTCACTCAAGGCCTCTCCAAAGACATTGGACTCTAACTAGATTAAGCAAGCTCCCACACAAAGCTCAAATCACTACTCTTTAGACTTCTTTAGCATACACCATCAGCTTAAGCATGCTAAAGCTCTTGAGTTTAACTGCCCAGACCATTGCCTATTTACAGCAAAACCTCATGTCCTCTCTACTTTTCTGTCCTGCTGCAGTCCAACGCTGCTTCCCCAAGGCTAGCCAGATGGCTGCCTCCAGAAATCACAAGTCACTCACCAGCCTGGGCTAATGCTCACACAGGCCAACATCTGACTCTTTTTCCCTGCCTCAGTTGTAGCCCCACAGCCAGGCCTCCATCTTCCCGCTAAACTGACTGCTGATATGTTTGTCTGATTCAGTGGAAATGAGTCAGTGCAGTGCTTGACTCAGGGCTGAAATGAACTTCCAGTGGAGTTTATCTGAGTGGGTCTTATCAGACTATTTGGAACAGAATTCAGACCTGGAATATGACCTGGAGAGGTGGCCCAGCCAAGCTGGAGTCTCTGCTCTAACTCATGGCCCCTTCCTCTGGCCCCTCATCGTCTGTTCATTCACTCAGTGCCCAGACCCAGTGGCCCTGAACTGGATACATTCCTCCTAAATACCCCTTCCAGAAGGTTGGGAACAGCTGAAACAGAAAAAGGACCTATGGCTCTAAATAACCTCTGTGTCTAAAGACCAGGAACGAGCCAAACGTATTTTTCTTCTATTTATGAGTGGCGGGAGGTGGGTAGGAGCACCTTTTAGGTTGTTTGGACTCCAAGCAAGTAGCTCATCTGGGTTCACACTCACAAGTGAAGCCAGCATACCCAACAATGCTCAGCTCAGTGTGGTGCAGGTGGCTAGGCAGGAAAACATTCCTCTTGAAATGGGTTCCCTGGGCTCCATGCCCTCAGCTGTCCTGGGACCCTCAGTGATTTCCTGCTTTCTTACCAAACTCCTAAGGGAGGTGTTTGACCTATTTTCTATGTTGAAGGGAAACTCTGAGAAAAGTCAGCAGGTTTTACTGAAAGAATTTGGTCTGTCAGCTTTTGTCTCGGGCAGTGAAGCCTCTGCTCTGAAAATGGAGTGCCGCTACTCCCTGGCCGTCTGTGGACAAATCAGAGGGCAAACCTCCCGAGAGAGCTGAACCACTTTGTGTTTTTCTTCATGGTGTCCATAGAGAAAGGGTCCTTTTACCAGTTAAATTCACCTCAATTCATCATTGGGTGACTTAGAAGACATTAGTGCCTAACTCTTGTCAAACAGTATTTCTTTTTCCTTTTAAATTTTGAGGCATTAAAAAAAAAATTTGAGGGTTGTCTATAAAATAGGATTTTAGATGACAAAAATCTCACTCTTTGAGTGATTTAAAGAAATAAACACTTTGTCTGCACAACTTTAAGCACCTTTCTCATCTATTATAGTCCTATTTTTCACTACGCCACAGGAGATAAAGATTATGAAGCCCTTTATTGTGTGGAAGCAGCCCATGAAAGGATAAGCAACTTGCAGGGACCTGCCAGGTTTGGCTTGAGAGTTGGGAACCTCAGAGCTGACACCACTTCTCTTCCCCAAGATCTGCTGTCCTGACATCTGCTCCTCTCTGACTCCCTGGGAGTCCTGACTTCAGATGTCTTTTGTTTTGGGGTAGTTTTTGAAATGGTTAACACCGAAAACAGATTTTTTGTTAAGATGAAGTTAAGATTCAGTATTTAGCCAGAGATGAGTGTTGACTCCTGATACTCCTGGAGTTTTTCTCCTTCCCCAGAACAGCTAAGCCTGCCCTGACCATCTGACCCTCTTCTCCCACCACTGCCAGGCCCAGGTCTGCATGTTACCATTTACTCAGCATCTGTCATGTGCCAGCCTCTGCAGGATCCTTGCTGTTGACCCCACAGTGGTCAGAGAGATGGTTTTGCATGCAACCCATACAATGAAAAACGCCCAAGGGACTTGTGTTACTTGCTAAAATCGCAGTGATGAATAGTGAAACTGGGCCCCAAATCTAGATTTATCTGACCCCAAAGTGGTGTTCCCATGAACTTTAACATCACATGTCCTAACTGGGCCTTGTCTGAGGTCTTCATCTTAGTGTTGGTCTTTGACTTACAAGCACAGGGGACTGCAATGAGGTCTTTTCATTTGTGGGTCTTGAATCAATTCTAAGTTGAAATCCTGACTCTGAGTCTTAACAGTGGAACAATCACAGCAAATCCATAACTTCTGAGCCTCCCTTTCCTTACTTCTAAGATATGTTCAGTGATTAATCTTCTTTAGGTGATTATTTAGGAGAATAAACAGATATTTGGCACAATACCTGGCAGGTAGTCAATGCCTAAGAAACAAGGGCTTTATTGATCACATTAAGAGCAGGGAGAAGGGGTGCTGAGGGTCATGGGCTCTAGCATACCTCCCCTCCTACTACTGAATTTACAAGGTCCCTGGCTGGTTTGCTTGTTCCCGCTCCTGCTGTGAGGGTTTTTATCAGCTCTCTACCATGTATCCAGTACTTTCTGTGTGTATGTTGTGGGGAGGGAAGCAAATATGAGAATCTACAGAAAACTGGCCATTCCTCCTAGAAGGAAAGAACTATGGGGTGAATTGATGTTAAACAGGCTCTCAAGAGGGATTGCTTGGGGCATATACCTGGAGTTATTTTCAGCCATCTGGCTACTTGTGACATCTGGTGACAGAAGTCAAAATCACAGTTGGTTGGACAGATGGGTGAAAGATCCACCTTGAGCAAAGGCTGTGAGCTCTCTGGTGGTATTAAGTGCTCCTGGCCCCCCGTAACAGATGCAAATTAGTCACATTTCCTCTTTGGGTGAGGAAGCAGGACATAATTTAGCTCGAAATTCTGAGAACCTGATGAAACTGAGGCTTTACCATCTTTCCAGTAACTGTGGGTCATCATGGTGCAGCTAACTCCCAAAATTGTGGACAAGCATATGTTAAGCAGAGACAAAATGCGTAAGCCCACGTGTGGATAGATCAGCCACGTCTACCCGAGGTTGAATTAGATTGCCTCCTTTCTTCACCGGAAAAACCTGCATGCAGGCTAAGGTCACTGTATGGCAAGTACACAAGGCATGTTTGCTATAGATTTGGGCAGACTTATGAGTCCTGGAGCCCTCGGTGGATTTTACAGGCTTTAATGCTCTTAGGGTATACACAGGCATACCAGGCAAGCAGCAGGCAAGGTGGGGGCAAGTGGTTGAGTGGCACGAGGTAGACAGGCCTTCCAGGCCCCCACGTATCTTTATGCTCTTTTCTCTGGTCTCTTCCGTCCTGGTGTTAATAGCTGTCATAGTAGCGCTAGCCCAGTTTTATCCCTGCTTCGAGGCCCAGGTTCACACACCTGTGGTCTGTGGGCCCAGGTATCCACAGTTATGTGGGTGTACCTCTTGCCCATTCTCCCAAGTGCCTTCTGTATTAACACAATCAAGACAATATAGGTGGTAGCCACAGAGGCTAATGGCATAAAAAGCCTGATTAACTCATTTACCTTACAGTCACCCTCCTGTGAACTTACATGTCCTTCAAGCCCTGTTGTTTTTGATTCCAGAACATTGAAATCAGAATCTATGAGGATACATTGGGCGTCTGCATTTTCAAAATATTAGCACTTAATGCTCAGGAAAGAAGTTGTGTTCTAAGTGATTCCTTTACCCCACAGTGATCTTCACAACTAAGCAACTGTGGTGAGAGGCATCTCTGACCAGACATGAGCAGACTTTGTTCTACATTTTCTTTCCTTTTCTCTTTGTGTGGTGGCCCATTTAACCTTAAGCTGATCCTAGTAAGATCAGTTTGCTGAAATTAAAATAGTCATCACCTTGGTAACACTGAGGCTAGGCAGCTGTATATCAGTGGCTCTGGCAGTAGGGAAACATCAGGAATTCTGAGGCTTTCTCTTGCCCAACAGGTGAAACTACAATGGGAGAGAAGAAAGAACTAGTGCATGACCTCCAGTTCAGGTGTTCCTCCATAAAATTCAGTTTAAGACTCCATTAGCAGATACTGATTTCACTAAAGATATAGTTACACTGAGATCTGAAGAGAGGTAAGTCATCACATCCCCGTCATCAGGATTTAAAGGAAAATTCTCCATCCTGCCCAGTTTTATTGAGAAATAATTAACATACTACTGCACATTTGAGGCATAAAGCATGGTTAGTTTTCATGCACTGGGAGACAAATTCCACAATTAATGCCATATAACATCTTAGTGGATACAATACTTACCTTCACTTTTTAAATAACCTTTCTGTGCTCTATGTTAAAATAGTGTTTCGTGGGGAGTTTGAGCTGGGAAGTTGACAGGTGACTAAGTCAACTTCTTTTTCAACTTTCCCCAAGCCTAGGCCCTTTCCGAATACTATCCTTAGCCCTTTCCTTGGCATTCTTTCCACTAGTGGGACACCACCCATTTAACCTCTTCCCCTAGACCCAGGTGTGCCCAGATCCAGGTATGACCATGTTGCACACCCACTGGGCAAGGTATGTACAATCATGGGGAGGGTGTAATACCACAGGTGCTAGTATTGCTGCTATTGCCAAAGTGCAAAAATCCCAATAATTCATTTATCCTCCATCCTACAGCAGCATTTGTTCCAGTTATCATCTACATGACTGTAACATCCCTGATACTTACATTACTAGAGGAAGTTTGTGCCTATTGACAGCCTTACTCCCACCCTCAAGGCAATTCTTACTTCTTTCAGTAGAACTTGACCCTTTCTCTGTTGCTGCTTGGGGCCTCCTTTGTACCTGAGCAGGTGAGAATTCTGGGCAGCCTGATCACCCCTACCAGAGGTGCCAGTTTTTCTATTGGAGGAGGGGTGGTTCTTTCTAATGGGAGGGCTGTTGTGCATTCAGTTGCTGAAAGCTGAGATGATGAAGAGGGAGCTTTTTATCAGTTTGATCGGGCAGTCAGTAAAATTTGCTTTTACATTGCTGTTTTGAATTTTTAGCACTTGGGAACCAGATTCTATTAGATAAGCTTAGAATGCTTTAATTCTGCCCAGTTGAGGATAGAATTTTTTTTTTTTTATGAACTCTTTGGTATGTAGCCCACAAGTAGAACCTGTTTTTAAGGAGGCCAGCTGGGGTCAGAAAGTTGTGATTGCATACAAACCAAGATTCCTTGCGCATGGTCCTTGAACCATGTCAGTATTTTTAAAAGGCAGACAGAAAAAATACATTTATTGCAGCAAACATGCACAGACCAAGGAAACCAAATTTGCTTGTTTTTTAAATAATATGCCTCGCTTTTATCATTTGTGTAGCAGTGACAAGCTGATGTTGGTCAGAACCATATAGGTAGTAGTATCTTTTTTCATTTATTAACACATAAGAACTCAATTTAACTTGTCTGGCAACATCTTTAAAAAGTTGGAGATCACACCAGGAGGAAACAATTGCAGGAGATACTTGGGGTAGAAGAATTTAGCAACTGTTACCTAGGATTAAATTAAGGGGAGCTTCTGCTATTTCGGTGTGCAAGTGAAATATTGGTATGTCAAGAGAACTGTGTTGCTGAAAAATCTATAACTGAGAATTCTGACTGTTCTTAGACCACTAGAAATAGATATTTATGTGGTCTCTAGTAAGGAACTCTATTGTAGTAAATCTAACTCAATTCTTAATCATCTTGACTCAGAAGTAACTCATGTTCTTCTTACTTACATTTCACTGCTGGTAATTTGTCAAAAGGTCCGTGCTAGATGCAAGTTCTGTGTTTGTGGATTTGCACTTGGGGGAGAACATAATCCCTGACTACCACTTTCAGCAATAAGGCTATATGGCAGAAAGAAGATATTTTTGATGGGGCAGACACTCATCCCTGACATGAGAAACAGGAAGAAGAGTCATTGCAGTATTCAGTGGTAGCTCAGGTGCCCAAATAAAGAGTTCGTGATCTTAGAGAGAAGGGGAGCTCATAGTGGTAGAGGTTTTTGGAGGTCGAGGCACCTAGTTCATTTCTAGGGAATGTATCGTAAGCTGAGGTTCCTTTGGGGGGTGTAGGGTAAATGAGTTAGGCTTTTTCCTCCATTAGCCTCCAGCACCAGTGTTACTGCATCTTCCCCGGGATTCTATGGTCCAGTTCATGTGAGCATGTGTGAGTATGCACACCTGGGCTTAGGAGAGAGGGATAAAGGAGAACAAGAGTATGAGATGGAATGAAGAGATAATACCAGAGAGAGAGAGAGAGAAGGCCCAGAGAAAGAGTGTGAAGATTCCTGGGGGGCTGAGAGGCTTGCCTGCCACCCAGCTCCCCTAGCCTGTCCCTGTCCTGCCTGGTGTGTCTGTGTAACTGCTAGAACCAATTAAGAACTTATGCAAGTTGGTGAGCCTGATGCTTGCATTAGAGTTGGCATCACAAACAGGCTGCTTACATGGCAATTGGCGACCAGGATGGGATGGTTCAACATAGACAGAGAAGGCTTGTCAAGTGACACACACAGCGGGACAGTTCAGTACAGACAATTGGTATAGTTGGCAAGATTTGACACAGACAGGAGCAATAGGGTATTAAGGTCTCTAGTACAGGGACAGAAAGTTGGGATTGTAAGGTCCAGATGAAGGTGAGGTTTGTATACTTAGAGCTTCGGGAGGTGGGGCTTGGGTAAAGATGGACACCAGAAAGTCCAGGAGAGGAGCTGCCAACTCTCCTTGAGCTAGCAAAGTAGAGGGGCTCTCTCAGGTGCTCTCTGAGAGACTGAGTTGGAGGGACATTTGATGGTCCGCATGACCAGCTCACAGTATTAATCCATTGCTAATAATCTGTCTCACTCCTCATTGAGACCATTTCTGGTGACATCTTGAATGAGTGGATTAAACTCTCTGAGCATAAGTTTCTTTGCTAATGAAAGATGTTTGCACCCACTTTGAAGGGTGGTGATAGGATTAAATTTGATAACATAAAATGCTAGGATCAGTCACAACTCAGTAAATGGATTTGTGGGTTGTTCTCATGTGGACTGTTAAATAACCTCTTGGAAACTTTTCCCCCCCAATTTTCCTAGCCTGCCCCCTACAAAAGTTAATTTTCAGTGCAACAATCAGAACATATCATTTCAAACCTAAGTTAGTTGAGCCTTAACAGAATGAAAGCTAGGATCTTTGCACCAGCATCTGACCCACGGGATCTGGCTTCTGACATGTTGCTGACTTCATCTCATGCTACCTTCCTCACCCACTCTGCTCCAGGCCCCAAGCTCTCCTTGAAGAAAGCAAGGATGTCCCACCTTAAGCATTTTGCTCTCCCCTCCACCTGGAATCCTCTTTGCTCAGATGTCTGCTTCTCAACGAGACTTTCTCTGACCATTCAATATAAAATTGATTTCCAACACCCCTACCCCCACCCCTTTATCCATATCCATCTTCCTGCTTGGAATCTCAGCTACCAGTTCCTCTTTTGCAAAGCACAGCAAGCATATTTATTTTACTATTTACTTATTCCCTCATCGAGAAGTAAATTCTGGGAGATTAGGGATTTCTGCACTACCTTATCTCCAATTTGCCTCAGAGTAGACAGCCTGCATTGGCTGAGTAAATGAACCTATTATTAGTTTTTCTTTTCTTTTTTTTTTTTGAGACTAGATCTCACTATTTTTGCCCATGGAACTGCAGGTTCACATTGCCCGGGGTACCACTGACTCAAGCAATCCCCAGCCTCAGTTTCCCAGGTAGCTGGGAATACAGGCATGCGCCACCACTCCCAGCTATTTTTTGGGGACTAGGTCTCGCTATGTTGCCCAGGTGGGTCTTGAACCGTGATCCGTAGTCCCGGCCGTGCTCCATAGGTTGGCGCTTACAGGCATGCACCACTGTGCCCAGCTATTAAGAGTATTTGGTGTTTGTTGTTCTTATAGACTTCAGGACTGCTACAAAGTGGAGAAACTGATCTCTCTCTTCACTTCTGCAACCCTAAACTCCTGATGATAATTAGATATCTGTTCCCCTCCCCCCACCCTCACAACAAAAAATATTTTTGGAGAACCATTGAGCACAAACCACTGAATCTCAACAAGTTATGAAATCTAATGCTCAGTATACAGAAAACAGAACAAAGAGGAGTAAGTTTAAACACATGGAGGTAGTCATTCAGCCAGATTCAGAGCTTGGTACATTTTGTAGGACAAATGGCTTAGTTTCTTTCAACAAATATGTCATGAAAAAGAAAAAAATAAGGATGTGGGGAGTGGTTTTAGATGAAGAGATTTAAGAGTAACATATCATTCAAACAATATATGCCATTGTTGTTTGGTTTCCCCATTCAAGGAGTTAAATGTAATAGATGCTTTTAAGGGAAGTGGTAAAAGTTAGTGGACTATATTTGTTATATATCACAATATATTCTCTGATAGAATCTGGTGTGTATTTGTGTGTATGTGTGTGTGTGTGTGTGTGTGTGTGTGTGTGTTGTATTCTAGAAAATTAAGCTTTGTAAAAAATGATTTGAAGGTTTATGGTCTCAGTTCACTTAAGGCTAGTACATTGCCAGTACTTTCTAGACAAGTAAGTTAATTCTTTGTATAAATGGATGTCTTTAGGACATTTGAACTTAATTTTCTCGTGGAACCCAATCTGAGAAGAGCTGGCCCTTATATGAAGTCTGCCATTTGCTTTAAATTACTCCAGGTAAAAATCAGGATGGGGATAGATAAGCAAGACTGGTAAAATATTGATAATCTTTGCAGTTGGATTATGAAAACGTGGAGATTCATTATGTTATACCCTATACTTTTTTGTCCTGTGAAAATTTGCATAGCACAAACCTAATGTTTTCTTGAAGATTAGGAGGAGGTGAAACTTCCTCTTCTGAGGAGGTAAGAGGCCTATTTTCTTTTCTCTGTACTTCTTTGTCAGATATTGATTGGAGCTTGGAGGAAAGTGGGGTTGGTTTGTTTTGTGGGAGGGGCATAGTGATTATTCAATCCTTTTTATAAGCCCTTTTAGTTTCCTCCCCCTCACCTTACCCCTGCATGATGGAGTGGACTGAAGAATGGTCTTTGATGTGGTAAGACTGAGGGAGAAGCCTACTGGGGTGGGGACTGAGACTTCTACTGCTTACCAAGGAATGGGCACCTTACACAAAGGGAGCTCCTGGGGTGTGACTTGTCTGCTTTATGGCAGGATCCTGTCAAATAGAAAGGCAAGTATTACACAAATATGTGTCCTTTGAAGGTACCATGTTGAAAGAAGATAGCAAATGAAGTGTTATTTCCCTTTGCCATAGCTTTGTTAACTCTGAGTGAGGGTTCAGAGTAGCTGGTTCTGGTCAGGAATCACGGAGCAGCCACCAGTCTGCAGTGGGGACTCAGTACCACCTACTAAGTTGTTTTCCGTACTTTAGGAAACCTTCCAGAGAGTATTCAGGCGTTTCTGAGGACTTCATAATCTTCTCCATCAGAACCGTTCTGGCTGGGAAAATATTTAACCTCTGTTAAGAGACGCTTTTTGCAACCTGGGTTGGAAATGTTAGAACTGATGGAATGAAAGCCACTTTATCTTCAGGGCTTGATCTGGGCAAGATTTCTCCCTCCCCAATGTTATTAGCCTGGCAGCTGGACTTGCCCTCAGGTAAACATTTGCCTGTGCAGCTCCTTGGGCTTTTGGTAAATCTCTCATGGCATCTTTCCATTGACTTCTCAGATTATTCAACTATAAGTAGGTTTCCTGTTGCTTATCATATTTGTGACTTTTGCTGACCATGTGAGCAAAACAGAAATATTTTGACAAAACCATTAACATTTTGACCTGTGTTGGCTGCCCTTGTTAGAGCTTGGTGACCAGGAGCTAGGATATGGGAGTCAGATAGCAAGATGTACTAGCCTCTCCGTGGCTTCTGTGACTCAATGATAGCACCATTCACTCCAAGTGCTATTGTTCCTACAGGAATTAAATGAGCCTTGCTGCTTGTAAAGTATATAGCTCTTAGTACAAGCTCAATAATTACTAGCTTAAATAAATGAATAAAATCTGTTAGTAAATTGTCACCATCAACTATCAGAAGCAAATTTTAAAGTTTTGTTATCAGTACTTGATAGATGAAAACACAAGGCTCACATGAGTAGATGGCTAACTGACTGTTAGAAAAGCAAGGATTTGAATTTGGAGTTCTGAGATAACAAAGCCTGAATTCTTTTTTTTTTGAGACTAGATCTCTCTATTTTTGCCCGTGAAACCACAGGCTCACGTTGCCCAGGGTACCATAGACTCAAGCAACCCCCAGCTTCAGCTTCCCAGATAGGTGGAATTACAGGCATGTGCAACCATGCTCAGCTATTTTTTTGGAACTAGTTTTCGCTCCGTGCCCCCAGCGAGACTCAAACCGTGATTCCTGGGGCTGCGGCTTCCTAGGCTGCTGCTTAAAGGCTTGCACCACCATGCCTGGCCCAAAAGCCTGAATTCTTTCTCCAAAGTCAGCATTTCTCAAGCTATTGGTGGTAAAGAACTTGTTCCACCCCCCCCAGCCTATCACATATCAATAGTTTTCAAAATATAATCAAAAGGATTATTAAAAATGAAATGAACAGGACATTCGTAATGCCAGCCCTATTTTTGTAGTCACTAGATTCAATAGGTATAAAATTACTTTTTTAGTTATTTTGGAAGTTGATTACATTGAATATCTGAACTTTTTTCATATTGGTTGTTAATAAGACTTTCTCAGATGATCTACCCATTTCTCTTTGACTAGTGCTATCCTAAGGTACTTGTTTAAACAAACAGTTTGACATCAGAATTACCTGGGGTGCTTGCTGAATGCAGATTTCTGAGTCTTACCCCAGTTTACTTGGAGGGAATGATTGAAATGATTCAGACATATGTATTTTATGAAGTGATTTTAATCATTATTTTATTTTATTTGTTTTTTTGTGGGAAGAAAATAAGTTACATAGGTATACATATTAGAATACCATAATTACAAATTTATAAATCATGCAAAATAATATATTATCTACTCATATGTGTGATTTTAATCATTCTGATATGTTCTAAGAGTCATTGTTTTCTGCAATGCTCTCTCCCTTCTACAAATAATAGAGAGTATGGTAAATAGTGAAGTGAGTGTGGTGTTTTATTCTATACATCCCATCCCCCTTCTACTATTTTTCCCCCCATCCTCAGCTTATTAAAAATTTCCTTTCCATTGAAACTCACTGAGAAGATCTATATTCTGGCTCATTTTAATGCATTTTTTGCAAATGTGTTAGCGCAAACTACATGCTGGGTGGCAGGGAACAGACCACAGGTCCTTGTGACGAGTGGAGAGCAAGTGGAGACAACAAAGGGCAGACCTGGGGCCATTTGGGTGTGTGAATGTGGGAGCCCCGGAGACTACTGAATGGTAGAAGTGGTAGAAGAAAATGGTAGAAGAAAGTCAGGAGAGGGAAAACCAGGAGGAAGTGACCAGTGATCTGAACTGCTGCCTGTGGGCTGAGGAAGATGAAGCCTGAGCACTACAATGGGGTTAACAGCATGGAGATCATGGGCTGTTTGGCGACAGAGTCAAAACCTATTTCATGGAACTGGGGGAGGCATGAGTGCCATGGATCCACGTGAATGGCTAGAAGGTATTTGGAAATAGTGACAGTAGTTCTGTCAGGGAGTTTCACTGTTTAAAAAAAAAAGGGGGTGGGAGAAAAGGGTAGGAGGTGGAAGATAAAATGAGAGCAAGAGGTTTTGTTGGCAGCACAGGGAAATGAAATTCATTTCGAACTCTTGCCGGGCACAGTGGTACGTGCCTGTAAGCTTCACCCTATGAAGCAGCGGGAACCAGAGATACAGTGGTACGTGCCTGTAAGCTTCACCCTATGAAGCAGCGGGAACCAGAGCGGTTCGAGTCCCGCTCAGGGCAACACAGTGCGACCTAGTCCCAGAAAATAGCTGGGTGTGGTGGTGCACGCCTGTAATTCCAGGCTGGGGATTGCTTGAGTCTGTGGTACCCCGGGCAACGTGAGCCTGCGTTTCCATGGGCAAAAATAGCGAGACCTACTGTCAAAACAAAACAAAACAAAACAAAAAAAAAACCAAAAAACAAAAAACAAAAAAAACCCAAAAACTTTTGTAGTGACTAGATATGTGATTTCTGTAAAGTCATATATCTTTTTTGTTTATTCCGCAAAACAGAAACAATTATGTACCATAACATTCCCCTTCAAGCTCTTTTAAGCTCTCCCTACTCCAGAAGATACTGTCTAAGAGTCTGCAGGTCACTCTTGTTCTTTACATAACTTAATTTGAAGACATTTAAAAAACAGTGAATTTTTTTAGATTTGCTCTATTGTGTGTTTGGCTGAGGTATTTCATCTCTAATGATTTTGCATGCATAGCACTTTTGTTTTACATAACTACAAACATGACCTTAGTAATACTGCCAGTATACCTAACTCAATTAACAGTGCTTTCTTAATATTGTTATAATACCCAGTCTGTATTCAAATTTATCCATTTGGCTCCCAAAACTCAAGGAAGGTCTACAAATTGTTCATGGTTCTTAAGCCTTTTTAGGACATTTGTTTTTCATGCCCATCGAGTTGTTTATGGAACTAGTTCTTTTGTCCTGTAGAGTGTATTGCTTTCTGAATTGGTCTGTTAATCTCTTTATGGTATTACTTAACTTGTCCTCCTGCATTTGACTTTTCCTGCATTTCCTAGAGACTAGAATTACATATGAGGATTTTATACAGTTAAATACTTTGGTTGAGAAATTTTATAGGAGGTGTCATGTGCCTCATATTGCCTTATATGAGAAGGCACATGCTGTCTAAATGTCTCACTTTTAGTGATGCTAAGACTATCAGGACCAGGTAGAGAGTGCCTGAATAATGAGAGTTTTTTTTTGTTGTTGTTGTTTTTAAGATAGAAATGATAGATGTCTATGTGCTGGTGGGAATAATTTTTGAGAGAGGGCTACTATTCATGCAGAAGAACTTTTTTCTCCAAGAATGACCTTACATTAACAAGTGTGTAGTATATATGGGACAATTGTTGTATACTACAAGTGTTGGATGGAGTCAATTTATCTATAGCAATAAGGGTTTTTATGGTTGTGAATACTGATAAGGGAGGTGACTGTGGTACTAAGGTCTGCATGTAGACGTTATATTCTAGTAGCTTGTTTTTTATTTTTATTTTTAATGTCCATGAATAGATACCAAGTTTGTGGGGTGAGGATACTGGGGACTTGAGGGGAGGACTACAGGTAGTCCCTTGGAGAGTGACAGATGAATAATAGCAGCTGATTGCTGGGGAGCATTTAGGAGCTACTTGTAGTTAATGATTATAAAGTTAAAATGAAATCAGTGTGGTTGTGTGATTTTATTTTTTTTTTCTAGTCATATTCATCTGCATGCTTGCAGGTGTGGGATGGGAGAGTAGGTTGGATTACAACTCTGTGTGATAAAGAGAGTTCAGTTTATTTGACTGAAATTTAAGCTAAGTAGGAAGAGAGGTAAGAATAGGAGGAAAGTGAGTGATAGGAAGTATTAGGATTGAAGTGAGGGTAAGAGTGTGACTTTGTATGGCATCAGAAAGAACTGCATGTGGGATGTAAAAGTTCATGGGACATTTGGTCAATTTAAAGCCACTGTGACTTCTTAGTCCTGGTAACTTTTAGTCTTGTCGGACAGGCTTGGAGGCCATCCCAATATTATATAGCAAGCTGACAAATGAGGTTGGAGTATATTTTATGTTGTGGCCCCAATGATTTTGCCTTTCTGACCTAACAGTGAGAATAATAAAGGAAGTCAAACTGAAACATGTGAGTTCATCTCTCATCGAAGCTGGTGATGGAATCAACCATGTACATTTTTTCTATCTCTTTGAACATGCATACATTTTAGTCACGGTGATCTGTGCCACCTATTTTCTACTTTATTTTTTTCTTAGATATTTTTTCCATACTGCTACATAGGTTCACAAAATTATATATGTACATATTATATGTATGTGTTATGTATTTTATCAGGTGAATTATCATAGTTTAACTATTTTCTTATTAGTGAAAACTTAGTTGTTAACCTTAGGTTTTCACCATTTTAAGTAATTTTGAAATTGAAAATGATCTTTCTTTTTACATGTCCATATAGTTTTATAGCTCTTTTAATGCTGTGTAAGAAAGGAGTCACATTATTCATGTGACAAAATTAAAATATATAATTTTTTCCCATTTAATTATTTGGTCTTATTTCCTGGAAGTAAGATTACTTGATTCATAGAAATGTGCTCTTAAGTTTTTGACCTTATTGTTTTTAAAAAAGGTTAACTGAAATTCCACCATTCCCTTAATATATACCAATTCATTACCATCTGCTTATCATTTTGAGAACTGTTGTCTATTAGAAATTCTAAAAACTAGTCTCTTACTATTTCTGTTACCCTTTTGGATTTCCTTTACTACTAGTCTTAATTGCTTATGTCTATTAATTGTATTTTCTGTTTTGTGTTTTTTCTGTTCATGTCAACTGTTCATTTCCTTTAGTAGATTTTACTGGATTAATACCAAAAGCCTTTGCATAATGTGACTCTTGTTTTCTATCACAGTATTTTTTACTACTATTGTGGTTGACATTTTCTTGCATGTGCTGTGTTAAACTTTTCCTTTGCAATTTTTTTCACACTGTGTCAGAAAGAAAGAAAAGCAAACAAATATAGAATTCTATATTCAATTTTTAAAAGTTCTATTGTTATTTTTCAATGTTGAGAGTAACGTACGCACATTTGAAATTTTGGAATATGTGAAAATTATAAAAAATAAAACCATCCCCTTTTCACAACCTATTTCCCATTATAAAAAATAAAACCATTCAGGATATGTGTAGATGCGTAAATAGGTGTTAGTCTTTTCTCTTTCTCACATGTACAATTTTAGTGTATTTTTAAAATTTGAATAATAGTACACCTTTTCCAGTTATTATGTTGATTTCATATGTTATTTTTAAAATTTCATGTATTATTAAATATCCTTTGATAAGAAATAAGTTTTGCAAATCTGTCTAGAGTTTATTTTGGAATGAGCCTAATCCTGTCCCCTTCAAATTGCTATGTGTATGTCCCCATCCAGTGAGTCAATAATCTTACTTCTCAGATTGATCTGTGGTGCCTGCTCTTTCTTTCTTACTGTCCTTGCCATGGACAGCCTGTTTCCAGGCTCTATGGGTATGCTGGTCACATACCCAGAACATAGCATCTGTACCAGCCTCTTCTCTCCCTCTTGTTTGCTGAGTCCTTTTGACCTCCTGTATTGAGCCATAGTCTAAGCCAGTATCAACACTGAAGCCTAGCAGAAGTAACTGTCTTGTTAATTGTTAACCTACTACTATTGGAAAATAGAAAAAAGCTCTTACTTTTTTTACCTTTTTTGGTTTTTACAGATGTTATTTGATCATCCAGAGACAAATGAACCTTGGCCTCCAGACCCAATAAAACAATATACACTCCCATGGAGAATCAGGCTGGTTCCTGAGGACCTGGGGAGTCTGCAACCCCAAGGATATTAGCCAGAAGCAGGTAAGGAACATCAAGGCTAGGCTAGGAGCCAACAAAGGGGCATGTTCCCTATAAAAATAAAAAAAAAAGGGGGCATGTTCCCTATAAAATAGAAGAGGTGATAAGTGCTAAGAGTTAGTCTCAATAGCTGGCTCTTCCTTTGTTATTTTCTTACAGATTTTTTATTTTTTTAATCCCTGATTCAGTGATGGAGGTGGATAAGTGGTTTACTCATTTCTATAAACTATAAATATAAAATTAAAAGTTAATCTGTAGTTCACTCTACTGTTTGTGAGTACCTACCAAATGCGAAACACTGCATTTGGTACTAAGCATGTCGTGGGGAGTAGGATATGAGGGCAGGGGCCTTTTTTTTGGCAGGAATTTTCTTTTTGTCAGTCTATTGTTGACAAGCTGTCTGTAAGTGTGAATTGTTACTAGAAACTTCAGAGGGTAGTTTGTAAGAATTCATGATTATAATCACATCAGTTCATTTTGTAGCACTTACTGTTTCCAGGCACTGTGCTAGCTAGGTGCTGGGATTTCAGAATGATATACTAGAGGGGTTTCCCCCACAGCAGGGAGCAAGTTGAATAGCACAGAGAAGGGGTCAGCTCCACAGGGAGTCAGAAATAGGAAGGTAAATGCTCTTTTGTTGACTGAAAATTAACAAGGGTGCAATACACTGCAGATACCCGGTGGCTTCAAAATTTAGTCTAGTCTGGGTACAATTTAAAAATTGAGAGCATGGTATATTTTCTCAATGACTTTGTGGAGAAAAATTTGTCTTTAATGCTCCTTTCCCTCTTCCAATTGCCATTTGACTAGTTGGATATGGTGTCAGAAACAGTCAAATTTTTAGTCTTTTGATGATATAACAAGCTGCTTCTCCACTTCCACTGATCTTTCTGTTCCTCTCCTTGTGTGTACATTTCATCACATCCCAAACTTGAGCACACCAAGGCACAGATCCTCCTCCCCAGAGTTGCTGGTTTCTGAGGCCAGGAGAGTGAGAAGCTTTGCTTTGGGTGGGCTACCAGTGGACTCCAAGAATGGTCTGGATGACCTATAAGTGGTAGAGTCCTTGATTGAAGCACCTAAAGCTCAGGGTGATACAGGGTGACTTGACTGGATGAGCAGCTGGGGCCTCTGGTAGTGATATGTTTGGAAATTATATTGAACTCCATACTGTCCTGGTGCTTGGGGTCTTGGAGAAAGACCCATGAGAAGAGATGGGAAGGGTGAAAGGGGCTCACAAAAGGAGGCTGGAAGCATCCCAGGGAGAACTGTAACAGTTGTGAGAATGGTAGGCCAGTAAAGAGGAACTGGAGTGACCAGGCTTAGGTGGAAACCCCCTGGATGAGTGAGCTGGTGGTGGCAAGGAGCCATGATGGGAGATTGGTTGGCAGAGGAGTAGCTGGTGTGGAGTTGAGTGCCAGAATGGCAGGTCAGGGATGAACGGGGGCTGCTGAGGGTAGGCCCAGTGAATGTGGTCAGATGTGCTGAAGGCAGGCCTGGTAAAGGAAGTGCATAATGCTGCAGCAAGATGGCATGGAAATCTGGTACCTGGAGAAAGCCAGCAATTTGGAATGCTGATTTTGCATCAGAATTTGTTGGAAAAGTTTCAAGAACCTTCCAAGCTGAGCAGCTTGGAACACTGGACAGAAGCAAAGAGAAGATGAAAAAGAAAGACTGGATTTTACAGAGTGCCTGCCTCAGGTTTGGAGGGACAAAGAATCTGGGTGGCAGAAGCCGCATTTTGAAAGTGCTGCTTTAGCTTGTTGGTTGGAGACTTCTGCTTTATTTGCATCCGATATCAAGGGTGATGCTCCATAACCAGGGCTTTTCTCTGCCATCATTTACTGTCCTATATGACATCCACATACTGAGGGGCTGCTCTCTGGCCTGTGTTCAGAAGGTCTCCTGTGCCTTTCCACCACCCTCATTTCGTACACCAGCACTCCTTGAATGAGATAAAGCACTGTAATTTTGAATTTTTATAATTCTCATATATGTTTGGTCTTTATCCACAGTTCCTAGTTCTCAACTCCCAAACCATTGGAATTTCTTAATTGTCTGGAGGCATAAAAGAGTCTTTTGTTATGTGAATAGTGTGATTTTTGGAAGCATCTAAGGAGGAGGGTTAGGTGTGCGAGAAACCAACCTTTTAATATTTGAGGACTGGAACTTCCCTGGAACTCCAGAGAAGGGAAATTCACTGGTGATTGTGTTTAGTGGTCAGTGATTTAATCACACATGGGCATTTAATGAAACCTTTATAAAATAAGGGAAGGGATTCAGAAAATGTTCAGTTGGTGGACATGTAGATATTTGGGAAGGATTATATACCTGCCAGGGGAGGCATTGAAGCTCTGTGCACTTTCTGAATTTCTCGCTATTATACATCTCTTTATCTAGCTATTCCTGAGTTATACCCATTGTAATAAATCAGTGAACTAGAGAATAAATAGGTATTCTGAGTTCTCTAAGGTATTTTAGCAAATTTAACAAACCCGAGGAGGGAGTTGTAATAATCTCTGATTTATTGTCAGTTGGTCAGAAGTATAGGTAACAATCTGGGCTTGAGACTGGCACCTAAAGTGGAGGGTTGTCTTATGAGACCTTGCCCTGAACCTGTGGAATCTGATTCCCTTCCTGGTTAGATGGTGTCAGAATTGAGCTGACTTGAGTTGAATTTTTTAGGAAACTCTGCTTATACCCCCAAATCACCTATCTTTGGGGAAAGCCTCCACACTCACCCATGTTGTAATTGGGTAGAAGGACCCATATAGGCACTGATGATTACTGTATAGAAACTAAAGGCTAAGTGATTTTCCCAAAGTCACTGAGAATGAGAGTGAGAACTCAGTCACTTACGTGGATTCCCATTCAGTACTCCTGATACTTCATCATGAATATTCTTGGGAGTGGGCTTTATAGGAAGGAATTGTAGATCCCTGCAACCTTAGGGGTGATTACAGATTCATTACAGTAAATAAACCTAGTTATTTAGGAGAGAATTCAATGTTTTTCAAAAGATAGAAACATCATTTGAGTTCAAAGTACTTTTATCTTCTATTTAGTTACACAATCAATTCTGTGAAAACAGTCTTTACTGAGAAGTAAAGGGGACTATTCAGTTCCTATTTGTTTAGTAAAATGCCAGAAATTTCTAAGTTCTGTGCATAGTATAGTGAAAAGGACATACATTATGGGATCCAGGACACTAGGATTTGATCCTCTGCCCTGTCATCCACTCAGCTTGTGGTCCTCATCCCATCTCTTCAACTCTCAGACACAGGTTGCTAATCTATAATAATGGAGAATAGGAACCTTCTGACCTGTGGGGATCAGGGCCACTGTGCAGCACAGGAGATGCCCTCAGATAGACTGTGGTGTGTGAGCCTCCTGGAGCAATGCATCAGGGACTCTGGTTATGGTTAGATGACATGAAACTATAGCTTATGCACTTGATGGGTCTTTGATTTCATTTCCTTAATTTGCCACATGTCTGCTATCTTACCAGAATTTTTTAACCTTTATGATGAAGTGAGTCAGCTTCCTGTCAACTGGTAGCAACCTGGCAGGGCATCTCGTGCAACTGTGTGCTTCTCGTGCAGGAGTCCAAGGTCACTTTAGATACATCACAGATACAAACATTGTTTGTGGTGAGTCTCTCTGGTAATTTGGAAAGGATGCTGGACCACTTAGGATTTTAGGGTATTTGGTTTCTGGTAATGCAGCTGTTCAGTCTGCTTTTTTCTTCTAGTTTAGCAGAATGCATTCTATAGACTGTGTGAGGCCCTGGGAACCAACGGAGGTGTAAGATTTGGTTCCTGAACCAACAGGCTCAGAACAGAGTCAGAAAACTAGAGAAGATAACATGAACCTGAGAATCAAGGTGTAAAACGCATGATGAGAGAACACAGGAAGTGCTCAGGGCACAGAGTAGAGATGAAGTGTCTGAGAACTGGACTTTCCATTCAAACCTAAACCCAGAGTGATATTTTTTAGAGTTGCTGAAGGCTTCAGGCCTCCAGGGTAGTGGGCCCAGGATGGAATTTGGGTCCAGTCACTCCAAATGTTTCACTTAGCCCACACCCTGCTTTTTGCCAATTGTACTTTTAGCATCTGTTTACCTCATTTTTTTTTGCCTTGTCTTACTCCCTTAAGGCTTGTCTTCCTGCTGAGGACAGGGTCACTTCCTTGGATGTATCTTCATTATGATTCACACCAACGTGAAGAAGAAATTCAGCTGCTGTGTGCTGGCCTTTCTCTTGTTTGCTGTTATCTGCGTGTGGAAGGAGAAGAAGAAAGGGAGTTACTATGATTCCCTTAAGTTACAAACCAAGGAATTCCAGGTGTTGAAGACTTTGGAGAAACTGGCCATGGTATCTGGTTCTCAGTCTGCATCATCAGGGGATACCCAGAACCCCGGTAAGAGCAGCCAGACCCACCACAGTCCCAGGGCCCCAGTCAAGGCCAAGCCTGCAGGCTCCTACCAGGTCTGGAACAAGGATAGCTCTTCTAAAAACATCATCCATAGACTGCAGAAGGTCTGGAAGAATTATTTGAACATGAACAAGTACAATGTGTCCTACAAGGGGCCAGGGCCGGGTGTCAAGCTCAGCGCAGAGGCTTTAAGCTGCTGCCTTCGGGACCGCGTGAATGTATCCATGGTAGAAGCCACAGATTTTCCCTTCAACACGTCCGACTGGAAGGGTTACCTGCCCAAGGAGAACTTTAGGACCAAGGCTGGGCCCTGGGGCCGGTGTGCTGTCGTCTCATCGGCAGGATCTCTGAAGTCCTCCCAGCTGGGCCGAGAAATAGGTGGGTTTTGAGGTGTTGTGGTTGTTACCTGGGCAGCTATGGCTCTTTTGGAATAGCTGGACATGTGCGAAGGACTGGAGACAAGAACTGAAATACAGCAGCCAGACTGGTGGGGTGGGTCCAGGTCAGCAGATTCAAAGGCATCTCAGGACTCGCTGTAAAGATGGCTCCCAACATCTTTATCAATGAGAATTGCATCATTTTTATTCATCTGAAATATTGGGTGTCCCCAAAAGACACCAATTGAAAAGAGAGGTCTGCTCTACCAAATAGCAAACATTACATTGACATTTAAGAATCATCAGAGCACAAATCTCTTGACACTCCTAAATTATAAAGCATGAAATTCCAGGTGTTGAAGAGTCTAAAGAGCCAGAATTTATCATGAGGTCTGGTTCCCAGTCTACATCTTCAGGACCCAAGGACAGCGGGAGGCTCAGTTGTCATGAAATTCTGTAATTGTTCTGATTGATTAAGGACTAGTTAGGTCTTTTGGCATCAACTACCCAGGCATTCTCTTTGAAAAGAATTAATTAGAGCAGGAATTCTTGATTTGGGGACTGTGGACCAACTTCAAGTGGTTGGTAAATCCCTAAAATTTCATGCAAGTGTGTTTTTGGATTAGATGTGCATCATGCTTGTGCATGTGCAAGGCAGCCTGTTCATTTTACTAGAGATGCGACCCTAGCTTCCAATTGATTCCAAAGAAATCAGTAACTAAAAAAAAAAAATCTTTTGCAGGTAATAAAGGTAGTCTATCCATATTTATAAATTTGTGTACTACATGGAGGTACAGATTTGCCTAAGACTCCTTAGTTTCCTTATTTTGAGAGAATGCATTTTCCATTATTGTACAATGAATCAGGCTAAAGAAAGCAAAGCTGCTTTTCTGCAGCCTCTGGAAGGTACAGCAGGTGAGGTCATATGTCTACTTTTTTATTTCCTTCAAGTGACTGCCAGGAAAAAATGGTCTGAAACCAAGCTCAGACTCTCAAAGAAGAAAAATAGTCTCACTTCAGATTCTCTAGAACAGAAAGAAGTGGTGAGATCACATTTTGCACCTCCCCAAATAGGCAGCACTTACTAATAAAAGCTGTAAGTGGTTTTATTAATGACCAACCCCACCCAACTTTTGCTTTTACATTTTGGTTTCTTTTGAACTTTATTTTTCAGAAACAAATTGTGAGTGGTTTTTGTTTATCCAGAGTGGGAGTAGATTTCTTTCTTCCTTTCCCATCTTGACTCCACAATGGTGATGTTTCTAATATTTCAGCAATTAGCTGACCCCTTTCATGTCAAATTGTCATTGTATGTCTGACTGTTGACTTTGTGGTAGATCCTCATTCATTTATTGAATGAATAAATTACAAACTTTAGTTTCAGATACTCCATTTAACTTTTACTTTTTTATCTATTTATTTTTGAGGGTTTGGGATTTGCTGTTTTATTTTATTATTTTTATTTTAATTTGGGGGCTACAACTTTGCTCTTTCATATGTACACATGTTCCACTCACCCTCTACTACTCCTCCCATGCCAATGCCCCATAAGTTTTGAGTGATTTAAATATACATTAATTCAAATCTTTATAGAGAAAAGCTGTTATTTCCAATGTTGTTAGTCTAACTATTTTACGACATTCATTCATATTTTTCTTTTATTCATCCATGGACTCTTCAACAAAAGAAATGAGAGACTTAAAATACAAGAGGAAAGGGAAGGGAAAGTCTCAGACTGAAGAGCTGTGAGTATCAGGTGGTGTGCCTGGCCCACAATTTTCCCACTACACCTGGAATTTGTCCAGTCTCTTCCCTACTATTGAATGTAGCAGTTGACTTCAAATTGTTTGCTCTCACAAATAGTACTGCTCACATTTTTGGGAAGATCTCTTAACTATTCCTGCCTGTCAACAGGAAATATCCTAGAAGTGAAACTTAGAGGAATGAAGTAGAACACATATTGTAACTTTTTTGGTTCATTATGCCATTGTTTACCAAAAGGATTATCATGGTGTACTGTCTCTCCAGCAGTCCCACAAACTTGTCCGTGGTGGGTTCAGTCATTACCGACTGTTTTTTGATACTTAACCATGTATAATGCCTTTGATATGTTAGAGTTCTCATTTTAAACAATGACTTATTTAAAAAAAAAAAACAAAAAACATTATTAGCAGTGGGAATAATGCTTATTGGTCATGCCCTCTGTGCCTAACCTGATTTTCTTTTTTAATCCTCACAGAAATCTTCTGCAGTAGGTACAATTGTTCCTTTTACTTGCAAGCTAAGTATTGAGACTCTGTTAACACAGATGAGTAATGGGACTTGAAGATAGTCATTGAACTCAAACTTCTGCTCTTGCATCTGATAGTGATTATATATTTATAATGAACTTTGTTATAAATAATTTGAGCTAAAAAATCTCTTTTTAGGTTAAAGGGAAGTCTCTTGATATTCCTTCCAACTTTTGCTTCTACGGGAAAGGAGAAGAGCATGCTGAGTTGAGGCCAAGGCAAGAAGCAAAGACTGCATAGGCAAAAGTACAGGGTCCATTTGGATATTATATGTAATCCTATTTGGCTGGGATGTGGGACCAAGTGGGATGGGGAGGGCTGGAAAGTAAGGCCAGGAAGGAAGCAAGGATCAGCTCTTAGGGAATGTTGACAGTCATATTAAGAACCTTGGGTTTTATTCTTTAAGACTTGGAGACTCATAGAAGGTTTTTGAGCAAGCAAGCAATGTTAGGAGCAATTTCTCATTACTTTATGAGTTTCCTTGTTAAGGGGATTACTACATAATCTCTGTCACATTCAGGTGAGACATGCCAGGCCTGTCTGAGTGATGGTAGTGGAGAGAAAAGACCTGATTTGAGAGGCGTTTATAAGTAAAGAAAGAACTTGGTATATAATTAGAAATGACATTGAGTAAGAAGCAGGAGCCAATGTTTCTATCCTGTATTACATGGGTGCAAGATTCTGGTGAGAATAGGTACTATTTTGGATGTGTTGAGTTTGAAGAATTACAGATTTTCCTGGATGGATTTCTATGCGATTGGATCATTGATTCTGGGGAAGGGACAGAACCCGAGATCAGCTTTAGGAGTCGCTTGTATCAAGTTGATAGTTTAGTTCAAGAAAGCAACCAATGTAAAATGCTAGAAAAAATATTTAAAGGACAAGGATAAGAACAGGAACGAATGAAACAAAACAAAATTCAAAGAGGCCAGTGAGAGGGCTACAGGAGAACTGGGAGTGCTGGAATTAGAAGGAGTGGCACCTGGGGGTGAGAGGACGAGGCCTTGAGTGTAGACCCAGAAGACATCTTGGACTGGGCAGTCCAGAGAGTATGATTACTTCTATCAGGAGTTGTCAGACATTTTCTAGAAAGGGGCAAATAATACTTTCCAGTTGGAAGTGCTACATCGTTTGTCTAACTACTCAAACTCCTATATAGCAACTATAAAGCAACTATAGATAACAGGAAATAAATGGACCTGGCTATGTCCCAATAACACTTTACGAACAAAACTAGGGCACTGGCTGAGGGCTATAGTTTGCCGGTTATGATCCATAGTAGATCTATTTTTTCTAACCAGAATCAGAATGTAGGTTTTGAAATATAGTTAAATGATTCATTAATCTAACTTGAACATATGAAAACTCTTTGGTCCAAATGTGATCATTTTATTGCCCACTTCCATTGTTTCTTTCTTCCATTATTTAGAGTTACTGTACTCTGGAGGCAGGGGATTCTACTCTTTTTGTAAATTTACTTAAAAAATGAGATGGTACTGTTGAATTTTTTAGACATTTCATTATTTCCACACAGTGATTTTTTATTTATCTCTTCCTTTACTCATTTGCACCCTTTTCTGTTCTCTAATTCTCTACTAAGGAGAATAGGCTGTTTTCTGTAGCTTCCTGTGCTACAGAGCAGGGCGTGGGGTGGGGGTGAGGGGGTGTCTGATTTACCAGAACCCTAATAGTTCAGGAGAAAGAAATTTCTCCTGGTGATTTCTTGGAGGCTTATTTGAAACTTTTTCTGCTTTTCATAGGAAAGGGCAGTTCAACAGGATTCTGAGGTATGTTTTATGAGTCCAATTTAGTGATGTGCTTTAATTTTTTCTTTGATTTTTTTTCCCTTAAAATTCAAACTTCACACCTAGATTACATAGTCTGTCTGATCTGATCTGTCAGCTTTTATTTCCCTGACTCATTTGTCTCCATCCCAGTCCTTACCTTCCCTGGTGGTCTTGACAATACTACATCTTTTGCCTGGAAGGCATCTATCTGGATCCTTCCCATGCCTGGTCATTCTTTGGTTCTCAGACACAGACATTCCTTGAATAATCAATCTCTCTGAAGAAAATTCCTTCAGGTCTCTGTTAGCTCAGGCTACTTGTATCATAGTATTAATCACAATTGGTCATTTTCTGAAGCATAAGTTATTGTGCTGATTTTTTTTTTTATCTCCTTGCAGTACACTGTGAGATCTCTGAGAACAAGAGCCCTGTATCTCTGGTTCACAACCATTGCTTCAGCATATACAGTGCTACCTGGCACAGAATCGAGCCTTTGTTACAGTCTGCACTAATGACCTATCCTAAGTCTCCAGTGGTAGATATTCTCTATTTACCCCTTCAAATTCACTGTCTTCAAATTCACAAATTTTGTATCTGTGTCCTGGGAAATCAAAATGGGGAGTATGTCAGCTGGGCTTCCTTGCTCTCTGGCACTGGACAGCAGGCACACTGGTATGAATTTGAGACTGAGGTCAGGGAATTTATCCACGTAGACCACCCTTGCAGTATAACCACAACTGCCTTTTCTCATTTGCTGAAAGTCTCAGCCACTTTCAAGCAGCCCTCTCTTTCTCTCCCCTTTTCCTTCAGGCCAAAACTCAGAGAAAGGGGAAAGAGAGATTCCCTCTTGCTGCCTGTGTTCTGCCAAAGATTAGTTCCCAGCAGGTGGCCTTCAGTTCAAGATCTTTACTCTCTTGCATGTTAAGTGGAGGGTAGTGTTAACTCTGCGGAGCCACTCTGAACTATTGCCCCATCCTCATTGATTTCCTTAAACTGGACCCATGGGTTTGTCAGCAATCCTTTTTTTTCAGTTCTTGGGCTCAGGTCCCTAAATGGAGTGGTCTTGATTGCTGCAATGAATCTGTCTGATTTGCCGAGCACTGCAAACTTTTTGAGGTGTTATGAGGTACTTTGTACTTGTGGGTTAGAAAGAGTTGTTTATGGTACTACTTTCATTTTCCTGACAAGAATAGAAATATAACCTCTTGGTAATACCAAAACAATGTTTGGCTTTGCTTCTTTGGTAAGTGGAACAGAGATTCCACTATAAATAGCACACTAGCCCTGTCCACTTCTCTGCGGTGTCTTGTCACACTGGTGCAGGAATCCTCTGACATGGACCTTCATTGCCCTTGTAGTGGCTATGCAAACAGGTGGTCATATCTGCCCATGAATTTTGCCTTATTGTGCCATAAAATATAAGTTTTGTGTACTTTTGTGCCATGATGGGATAAAGACTGAGACGATTATTTGCTTGCCCTTCTTCTCCCCCCACTGCCCTCTGTCCCTGCAGACTGTCTTTTGTTCTGCATATCGCTGGTGCTCATCATCTCTTCTCTGTTTCCTTGCGGCTTGTAGATGATCATGACGCTGTCATGAGGTTTAACGGGGCACCTACAACCAACTTTCAACAAGATGTGGGCACAAAGACCACCATCCGCCTGATGAACTCACAGGTAAAATCCTCCTTCTCTACAGATTTTGAGGTACAGAAGGCCCAGAGAATGAGCTCTAATGTAGAATGTATCTACCAGGAGTGGAGCACAACAACACTGCCAGCTTAATTCAACCCCTTGACCTTCCCCAGTACTTATGATTGCAGGAGACCGTGGTCACCTGACCCAACCCGGTGATGAGCTCATGACAAAGCCCTGTGACTCGTCTACTACCAGTGGGGGTATCTGGGGGCACAGAGAGTCCTGCAGTCCCTGCAAACTGCTAGATCCTAATCTGGGGTGTTGGGGGGAGGGACAGTAGAACTGAGGATACCCAGGGCAGGTGAAGGAGAGCTGTGTTGTAAAGAGTCAGTGAGGCAATACAGGTAGGTGTGCTTTTAAGCTGTGAAATGTTACAAGGGTGTGATAAGATCATCACTGCTTCATGAGCTGTGATTCAGTCCAGAAATTCAATTATCTCCTTATGAATTTCTGTAGATAATTATCTTCCTAAAGTACTTCCAGATAGCACATGAGAACTTGATACTAATGGGAATTTGGGAGATACTCTCACTGCATTTCTGTTCATGGGTTTAATTAGTGGAAAGGATCACAGTTACATCAAAAATAACAGAAGACCTGTCAACTCATTCACCGACTTAACACCACTGACATCTGTCTTTTTCTCAGTAAACCAGAGCCTGGGGTTTTTAAATATGAATGTTTAGACTCTGAGCACATCCCAGGATCCTGGGTGTGGAGTGAATTCTGGCAGAGGCCATCGGTGCCTCTCCAGCACTGTCCTCCAGTTGCCAGCTCTCACTCTCAGTTTCTGTCTTTGCTGCCTGCCTTCAGGAGCTCACCAGCAGGACAGAAGCTGCTTGCCACATGACCCACTTTCCACTGGAGGCCCACATCAGAGGAGCCTTTTTTTATAAAAAGGAATGAGGAAATGTTTGGCCAGCAACCACAACCTATTTTCTGCTGTCTCTCCAACACCATTAGTATAACAGTATTGTCGCTTCTGTCACTGTTATCCTCTGGTAACCTCTATGTGCTTCTAATGTACAATCATCATTCAGCCTTACATTTTTTTAGTTTTTATACTGCTTTTATTATTAATTTCTATAGGCAAGGTTAAAGGTTGATTAGTTAGCAAGAAAATCTCTGGAGCAAGTGGCTCTTGTGCTAGGCTTTGGAGAACTCTGGTGGTAGGCAGGTATCCCAAAAAGTGCGATTAGCAGGATAGGGCCATAGAGGAAATGAGGGCCATATTCAAACAGGCCCAGCTAGGGTTGCCTAGAATGGGTGTGGCTTCGTGTTGCCTGATCTAGAGAGATGAGCTGGATCTGTGGCTGCTCAAACTCTGGCAAGTTTAGATCAGGAAAAAGAATTGGGATGAGCTTTCTCTTCCCTCCCTTTTCCACTGTTGTGCTTCAGTTACTGAGTTGATGGGGCCAGGGTGTACCTGAGGGAGTGCCAATGCCTAACTTGTGCTTCTGTGAAAGAAAAACGTGGCTGTAGATATGGTTAATGTCTAACTCTCCTATTGGAGATGTATCCAATAGGTTTGTTCCTTCCTTCCATATCTCCTACCCCCTTACCTTCCCATTTCCTTTCTACCTTTCCCCCAGCCCTTTCCCTCTCCTCCATTTCTTCCATTCCTCCCTTTCCTCCCTCCCTCTTTTCTTTTCTTCCACAAAAAAATGGGTGATCCTGAGCAGAGTACAGGGATCAGTACATATATTTACAGCCTAGGTTTGAAACCCACCTTTGCCTTTCATTAACAAAACAATTATGTACAAGTTACTCATGCCTTCACTTGCTTGTCTGTAGGGAGGGGAGAATAATAGTACTTTTTTTTTTTTTTACAGGGTTGATTGAGGAATAAGTGGAAAATCTATGCAAAGCATAGTACTGGCACACTATTACCTGATTTCTAATTTGTGTGTGCAGACACTAAGTTAGTGTGGAGGATACAGTGATGAGCAAAGCAGATCTGGTCTAGAGTTGCTCAGTTGGCAACACCAGGAATTACAAAGATGCATAGAGAAGTACAAAGGAGGGTATCAAGATGCTACCAGAGCCCATAAAAGGAGATAAAAGTTGCTGAGGCTGAAGTGCTTAGAGATGTCTGGGGTTGTAAGGGTGGAGGGGAGGGTGAAGATCAAAAATGTGATTCTGGATATGCTTGATCTGTGGTGTGTCTTGATCTGTGAAGTGATATCAGGTAGGTGGAAGGGAAGCTTACATTGGGTAGGAGTTCAGTGGACAGTGACAAAAAGCAGAATGGTGGTTTCCAGGGCCTGGGAGGGGGAGGAATGAGTGTTTTGTGGGTTTGGAGTTTCAGTTTGGAGAAATTAAAATGTTTTGGATGTGGATGGTGGCAGATGCACAATATTCATAATGTACTATTAAACTATGCACTTAAAAATAGTTAAAATGATATTTATGTTACATGTATTTTACCACACACACACAAAATCTGAGTCAATGAGGAAAAACAGATATGAGAAATGTGATATATTTTTAAAAAGAAGCTAGTAAGTAGTTCATGAGAAAGTGATGGGAATTGATGAAAAATCCACATGAAGATTAATCCTAGGAGAAAAGAGTCAGAAGGCAGAAGCCAGAAGAACTGTGTGTGTGTCTGTGTGTCTTCTCTGGAGGCAGTTTGTGTGGAAGGAGAAAAGGGCTCCTATTTTCTCTATACCATCAGATGCAAGGTCTGAGTGGGGGAGAGGATTAAGCAGAGGGAGCTTGAGCAGAGGAGGTTTGAAACTGTCTGAGGAGAGAGGAAACAAACCAGACAAGTAGAATAGGATCTCCAAGTTTGACAGCATGTAGGGTTGGAAAGTGTGAATTTAGAGACTAGTCAGCTCTGTTTGATCCAGTATGATCTGCTCTGCTCTCAGTGGGTGGCAACAGTAAGAGGGAGCATGGAGGAACTCTGAAAATCCTACGGGAATGGGGAGACTGCCACTTTCTTGGGACATCTCTTTATAGGGATTTAGTGATAAACTAAAACTCAACCCTGGAATAATTCTGGAATTTAGAATTTTTGCCAAGTAAAGTTACCTGGGCGTGAAGAGACAAATTCCTCCTGATCATGTCCTACAGAAGTGACTTCAGGAAATGGCTTCATCTTTCTGAGCTTCAGCTTCCTTAGTTGCCAGAGGGAATAGGAAAAGTCACCACACTGGACCTTCATTGGATTGAATGAAGTTGCTAGGCATGCAGCATTTCATGCTAAGGTCTGTAGCTCATGCTCTAGATGGGGAGGGGGTGGTGGTCACTACAGAGTGGGAAGGCCTGCCTGTGTGCTGGGAATATCCTGTGCCATCTCCACACCCCAGGTTCATGGGCTTCCGGTTTCCTAGCAGTGATGGTCAGCTAGCATGGGGCCTTTGGGAGGTGCCCAGCAGAAGAAAGGTTAGACCTATGTCTAACAAAGTGTACTTTTTAGAAAGAAATAAGATCATGGCTTTTATACAGACATAAAGAGTCTTTTTTTTCACCTGAGAGAGCCCGGCAGATGTTATAAGCCGTTCAGAGGAAAAGTCAGAAGCAATTCTAATTCTGCATAAAGGCAAGAAACTATTTTTTCCATGAAGTGGGAGGAAGGAGGAAATTAATTGAAACTCTACTGGGCAAGATTAAATAAGCATGACTACATCTACAATTACATAGAGTTGTAGAACAGCTCCCATCGAATCTAATAAAGAATATAGGTATGCTGGAGATGATGCATTTTTCCACTGAAGTATGGCATTTTTTCCCTACACGTCCAGACCATCATGCTTCCTCTGCCAGAATTAGAGGTGGTTGTCTTATATGTCCTAGGGTATACTGTCCACTCTCAAGAAAGCCTTTCCTGATCTCTTTTCTTTCCATAAGTGGCACTAAGTATCCGGGCTGCTCATTTTGTACTCTCGCCACAGATGGTCCCACTGAAGTCCTTCTTCTGAGGCTGAACTTTGTTCCTGCTGGTCATCCCAACTACTTTCTGTCTATTTCTGTAAAAGAGCCAGCCAAGTCCTTAGCACGGCACATATGGGTTGCGGGGCACCCAAGATTTAAGGGGTCGCTGTCTGTTTGAAGAAATCTTGCAGTCAAGTAGCTCCTCCTCCTTCTAGAGGGTGAGGTCCTCCTCACCACTGATTTCTGATGGTAGCTGGAACCGTGTTTGTTCATCTTCTCTCCCTCAGCATGGCCCAAGACAGTCTTTTGTGCATCTGGTCTGTGATAAAGCCATAGAAACAAAAAGGTGGTTATCTTACTGAGAAGATGACTTTTTATAGAGCACGGCATCATACTGCGAAGTTTCAGCGCGGCAGATCTATTCAGCATGTGTGTGGCAGGTGTTATGAGACTGAACAGGAAAGCCATATATAGCTAATGTGAGTCTTTAAATACACCCACTCTGACTTGAAATATAATAAGGTTTCGTGAGACTCAGTTCAGTGGACTGAGGGAGGAGACAGTGGGACAAGCAGGTCCAACGGATTCATGAGAAGCTCTGGCAGAGACGGAGCAGAGAAGTCCTACATCCTCTGTGTAGTGACAGTGTGTGCTCTCCTCAGCATGGACTTCAACCAGAACATTCCCACATTCCTTAATGGGGCTTATCTTGCGATAGCAGCTGCTCTCTGAAGGTCATATGTGTCTTATTTCATTTTATCTTGATGACAGTTCTGTGAGGTATGATTGCTAACCTCCAATTTACATGAGGACTCAGAGACTATTAGGACTCCAAGTGTTGCTCAGGGTAGCACAGAAAGCACATAACAGGATGGCACTTGGGCCTAGATCTCTTCGACAACCACACTTTCAGTCTTAAGCTCCAGTCTTTCTTTTCAAGATGACAGATAAACATCCGGATAAGTGAGGAGACTTTCCATCAGTAGCCTGTCCAAAAACTGCTAGGTGAGCAGGTGATTGGATGGCACCCCTTCCACTCAATATTTTAATGTTGTGATGTGGGGCCTGAAATTTCAACATAGATATCCTGAATGCCAGGGCTTCTTGTTCTGGTCAGTAGTCATAAGAGTTTTCAGAACTAGATGAGGAATGCTATGACTTGATAGTGGGCTCTGTTTACTTTCTTATTCCACAGCTCTGGGTCATGAGCGGTTTCCTCTCTGTCAGGACTGCCCTTGGTCTTCTCTTTCTGTGCCACATTCACCATGGCTATAGCAGATACACAGATTCCATGCAGTCAAGTAAATGAACTCCCTCCATACTCGACCTGGTGTAAGGGCAGATGCATTTTGGGAAAATCCAGAGTTCTCCCCACAAAGTCTTCAGTTTAGTTGACAAGACTCCCAACCCTTCCCCCACAAGGGGAGCGTACAAAGGTGCAGTACAAAAACAAGGTGTATTGTTTTTCAATTAATTTGACTATTTTAAATACCTCACATAAATGAAATGCGGTATTTGTTCTTCCAGAACGGATTTATTTCACTTAGTGTAATGTTCTCTGGATGCACCCATGTTATCATATGTGGTTGAAAAATAATTTTTAAGGCTGGACGATATTGTACGGAAATAGGTTGTTGAATGATTGAGTGATTGAGGCAGTTGGAGGGGGGGAGATAGGGAGTTACCATTCAGTGGGTATAAACCTTGATTATGCAAAATGAGTAAGTTATAGAGATCTGCTCTGACGTGTATACAGTTCACAGTATTGTATTGTTCACTTCAAAAATTGCTGAAAGGGTAGATCTCATGTGAAGTGTTATTACCACAAACACAAAAAAGTGGGGTATACTCCAGTTTCTGCCTGGTACTATCTAACCTAGAAATTTGAATGAGGGAAGGACAGTCCTTAGCATAGGTTCTCTTTGTGTGGTCATTGCTAAATCCTAGAAGATCTACATATACCTTTAAAGTCTATATTTAGTTTGTAGAAACTAGCTATCCTCAAAATAATCTCTTACCTCTCTCCACATTCCATTTTTGTTCAACTACCAACTGTGACCAGTGTTTATGTAGGAATCTCACTCACCCTCAGTATTTTGAGGTGATTTGCTAGGAATTTTTGCATCTGTGTTCATGAAAGGTAAGCATTTATAGTTTTCCTTGCTCTTAATGGCTTTGTCTATATTTTTGATATCAGACTAATGCTGCCATTGCAGACTGAGTTGGGACCTAAGTGTGTGGATCTACCACCAATATTTGTATTTAAGATATACCGAGGCAATGGGAACTTTTACAGCTGGAAGAAGGAATGGGGGCAGGGTCACGTAGAGACTTGTGGCTAATGCTGGCCTTTGGGTTGTACACAGACCAGAATCTGCCTTCCCATACTCATTCTTCTGGTATTGCAGCGACATTGATGAAGTCTCAGCCTTCCTAGCCCCAGTGCTTGCTGTGGGAGAGGTGGTTTTTTTTTTTTTTTTTTTTTTTTTTTTTTTTTTTTTTTTTTTTTTTTTTTTTTTTTTTTTTTTTTTTTTTTTTTAAGTCTGCTTTCATTTCCAATCAGTTCTTGATTTCTGCCATTTGTTCTCCTCAGTTTCCCTCTAGGCAACATCATCTCTCACCTGCTTTTTAAGGTGAATGTCTGCTGATTGATCTCATGTTACCCTGGACTTTTTAAAGAAGGACATAACTTTCTTTACTGCTCGGGCCATGAAAACATTTTTCTTTCTCATTCATTCACATCCCTTGATTCTCAAGCTGTTTCCTGGTTGAGAGAGCAGAGCAAATGTGTTCCCCATTTCACAGATAAGGATACAGTGTCCTAGAGGCATTGTCTATCTTGGTCTAGTTACCGGTAAGCCAAGTGAGTGTGAGCCTAGGTCTTCTGTATCTAAGTCTAGTATCTTGCCTTCTTCTGCTACCACATTTTTCATATTTGGACAGTTAATTAACATTTCTCTGCTTGCTTCCACTTATCCCCCCACCACCTTCCCCCCAGTTTAGATTCTCTTAGGATGGATACCAAAAAGTAAGATTATTGAGTCAAAGGGTATATATAATAAATATGTCTTCTTGAGGATGTTAATCCATTTTTGCAAAAGTAATCCAGCAGGGTTATCCTGTGATTCTTGTTTTACCCACAGTTAACCCGGATGGGTACAGTCCAGTCCCAGAGCCTGGCATCCGAGAGCCTAGGGTTGAACATGGAGGACAGAAAATGACTGGTTCCCAGGAGGTTGTACTTGAGCATCTTACCAGTCTGATGAGCATCTCATATTTGGAGATGTGGCTCCAATACACAAGCCAATTGCTGCATTTGGCGCTCAGCACCGCTGTCCATCCCAGTGCTGCAGAAACTACTAAATGTGACAAACTCATGAGCAGTACTATGTCTGTCTCCAATGTAACTGCATTCTGGGCTTTAGAGGTGATGAAGGGACTGCCAGAGAGCATTTTGAATATATAAGAGTCTGACTTTAATGCTCACGTCCCTGTGTGTGACAGAAGATGGGTGATAGTCAGGCTGTTCTCACTTCCCATAATCTTGTAGTGTGACTGGAACCCCTGCTACTCTATGGCTGATCAGTGGTGACAAAGTACCCTTTCTGGTCCACATAGTTCCACCTGGCGATTTGCCTCCTTCAAGTGGCATTGAGGTCCTGCACCAAAACTTAGAGCCTTAGGGGGTTTTGGCACCTATGTTGTACTTGTGATGTGTCCATTATTATGTTTTCACGTCAGTGTCTAAGTAACAGCTTGTCTGTCTCTTCCTGCAGCTGGTCACCACAGAAAAGAACTTCCTCAAGGACAGTTTGTATAATGAAGGAATCCTACTTGTGTGGGACCCATCTGCGTATCATTCAGATATCCCAAAGGTAAGTGGGTGTCCTGGGAACACAGGGAGTGAGTCTCCTGACTGCTGCAGATTTTCCTGAAATTATAAAGTTAGTGGAGTCTTGGAACCTCTCTGAGGACTGACTCTGTCAAGTGTAGGGCACCCCACTTCATCTGGGTCAGCAGGTCAAAAGTATTCCTGGCCACCACCACCCATGCTTTCCAGGCCCCCCTCTGCATGGTATGTGTTTATCCTCCAACTCTGTTGTGAACTCATAGTTATAGTGGCTGATTTCTCTGCATTTGGAGTGGGTCATGTTCATATAGTATGATAACTCCCAAGGAGCCTCAGCAGGAATAGACAGTGGTTTCTGTAACTCTTATAAATAATATTGCCTCCCTGTCTCTACTATCATTTCCAAGATTATTATTTTCCTCTCACAACAACCTGTGGAAGCAGAGAGAAATAGTTTTTCCCATTCTGTAGACGACGAAACTAGGGTGTGCAGGAGGGAAGCCTCTGTCCCAGGGCTCAATGCCCTGATCAGAGGCCTAGATCAGCAGCATCAAGTCTTCCGGGGAGGAAATGGGAGTACCGGTCTGCTGGAGTTGCAGCCCTGCTGCGTGACCCTCTCACTGTCGGTTCATGCCACCTGTCCTCTCCTGGATCGGGCTGCAGTGGTCACAGGGGAATGCCATTAGAGAGGAAGGCACTGTCATTACGCACTTGCACTGCTCTCACTTAGAACCCCAAGTTGCCCAGGTCAGGACCAGAATTCTGAATCCTCAGCTATGACAACCTGTGACCCTGTTTTCTCCACTTTAGAAATGATCGGTGGGGTCAAATTGATACGTAGGGCCCGTTCCAACTTTGAGACTATTTCCAAAGTCTATGACCCTCAAGTCTGAAGTTGTCCCAGGGTCAAGTTCAAAACTCCTTGTTTGCTGCCAGGTGAGAGTCATGATGTGAGGTGAAGTCTGGGATCTGCCCTGAGGAAGGATTGTGCCCCAGGACTCTGCCTTAGTCCCGCTCAAGTCCTCAGACAAGGTGGCTGACCACAGTGGACCTGGCACATTTTTCTGCTTCAGAAGACCATTTTCTTGTTTTTCAGTGGTATCAGAATCCTGACTACAAGTTCTTTGATAACTACAAGAGCTATCGGAAGCTGCATCCTGATCAGCCCTTTTACATTCTCAAGCCACAGATGCCCTGGGAGCTATGGGATGTCATTCAGGAAATCTCCCCAGAGGAGATCCAACCAAACCCACCATCCTCTGGGATGCTCGGTGAGGCTGTGTCTGTGGCAGGCCTTTTGTGTTTGTTTCTAAAGGAGATTAACTTTCTTCTGGCTTCTTGTTCATTCATTCAACCATTTGTCCTCCAAGCAACTGCCAAGCTTTTGCTGTACTTGGGCACTCTTTAACTAGGACACAGAGCTCAATAAGATGGACTCATCTCCATTTGGGTATCTAGTCAGGGAGTTCAGTCAGGAGTGCCAGGAGAGCAGCTGGTGCCACAGGATAGTGCTCCCTCTGGAGAGTGACAGTGGGACAAGCCAGGGAGAGGAGTAGATGTGACACACAGAGATGGAGGAAAAGGCAGCACAGAGACCAGAGAGGCAGGAAACGGAAGAAACACTGGAACATGGGTGAGAAGAGTGAGGTGCTTGCTTTAGGTATATGATACATAGATTTTTTTTAATCACTATTAATATAAAACTTCATGGAGAACAAAATCTCCAAATTTTAAATAAAGACACTAGTGTTCAGGATGCCCTGCCCTGACCCAGGTGTGGGCCAAATTTGCACCTGGCTCAAATGGCCCTGCTTCCAAGTGAATAGCCTGGTGGGTTAGCTCACCAGAATGTAGATTGGGCATGAGCGTAATCAGGAGACACTCCAGAGAGACAACTCTTTGAATGTGGTCTCACGAGCTTCTGGGGTCTTTTGGCTGAGCTAGGGTGCAGGGTGGGTTGTCAGCAGGACTCACCTATGTCCCCTCTCTAGGCATCATCATCATGATGACTCTGTGTGACCAGGTGGATGTTTATGAGTTCCTCCCATCCAAGCGCAAAACTGACCTATGCCACTACCACCAGAAGTTCTTTGACAGCGCCTGCACGATGGGTGCCTACCACCCGCTCCTCTTTGAGAAGAACATGGTGAAGCACCTCAACCAGGGCACAGATGAGGACATTTACCTGTTTGGAAAAGTCACACTGCCCGGCTTCCGGAGCATTCACTGCTGAGCCTGGACTCCCGCCAGGTGTCTTTACCTTCTCCAACGGGCATTTTCGGACTGCTCTCTTGGCCACTCTGGGTCTGGGAAAACCAAGTCCCTGAGCAGTCCCAGCCTGTCCCTGATGTGCTAGGCAGTGTCATTGAGTACTCTGGGGCTTTGAGCACCTAAGGGGCAGGACCCGGATCCTGCCTACCAGTAGCCACAGAGGTGAACCCAATGCCCAAGCCACACATACCTACATTCTTTCTAGGTAGAATTCTCTCCTTTCCCACAAGCAGTTGCAAGATCTCCCTTTGCCATCAGGGCTGCCAAAGTTGAGCTGTTTCTCCAGCTGATGCTACTCATGCCAACTAGAGCTCTGTATTATGTGAAATGTGCACCACAATGTTGATTTCATATTTTCAAGACATTCTCCCAAATCATGATTATCCTGGGTACAGGATGGCCCTTCGAGGGTCAAGCAAGTAAGTCCAGGGGACAGGAACCATGTTGGATTCTTCCAGAACAAAGTGGCTCCTAAGGTCTACTCCCTTGGGAGAAGGCAGTATTCCTATCTCTCTGGACCGTTGGCTCGTCCTTCTCTTGGGTGCTCTTGAAAAACGGGCCTTGATGTCCCACATCCCCCTCCACATGGAGGCTCAGCAGAAGGTACAGTCTCCACCCCAGATGGGCCCACAGTTTGGTGGGAGAGCCCGGTGGGACAGTGCTGCTGGGGCCTATAGGGAGGTGCCCTGCCTTGTGCCCAGGGGCACTACTATGTGGGTCATGGAAAGCACACAGGGCTGGGAAAAGTAGAGTAAGTCCTAGGGGAAGAGGAGGCACATAGCAGTTGATTATTTTGGGAGATATTTGTGTTGTGTTTTCCATTTGCCTTTATAGTCTGTACTTGTTCTCTGAGACCTGCCTGAACTTATTTTTCAAGGAAGACACTTACCTATGTCTGAGGCAGCACGTGCAACCCCATGGCACACACCAGGCAAGCTGGGTGCCAAAAAGCTGATTTCTCAGGTTTGGCCTGACCTCTTTCTTATCAGTTGGGTTTGCATGCTCTACCCAATACTTTTTAATGCCCACCCTCATTCTTCTGCCATCTTTTCTATACCTTTAAAATCATCTCCTCTCTCCCAAAAAACTTTTAGGCATTTCCTACTTTAAAAGTGTCCTGGCCTAATTTCTTTGTCCTTTGTGGGCCTTCTATGCAAGGTCTCTCAGGGAGTGGGAATGTGGTTCCCAGAACTTAAAGTTGTTCTCAGCAGACAGAATTTTGGGGAATAACTGATCCTCACAGGGTGTATCAAATTGCCGTGCTCTCCATCCCAGCCAGAATGGAGCCATGTGGGAACCTCTGGGCGGAAATCCCTGCAGCCTTGATTTCTGGATGGTTCTACTCAGTCCCATGCTCTGCTGGAGTCACACTGGTTGGTCTGTCTTCTGGGTGGAGAGGATAAATGCCTTGCTGCAGACTCAGGCTTCTGGATGCCCAAAGCTGGCCTCATGTGCTCAGGGCCTGTAATGTTCAAGCTCCAGACCGGCTGACTGCAGCTGGATACTCAATTGCTGCCAAACCATTGGCCTGTGTAGGCAGTAGAGAGAACCCTGGAACAAGCAGCCCAGGGCTTTCAAGTCAGTGCTTCCTATTTACTAGGCTATGCTACTAGGAGCAAATTCTTCTCTTTGAGCCTCTGTTCCCACATCTGTAAAATGGGGGTGATGAGGATCATCTCTCAGGATTGTCATGAGGGTTACGTGAATACCTGTCCTGACTCTGTACCTGGCAGATACAGGACTCAAGAGCTGCTGGTCTTCTTCATGAAGGACCTGCTCTGTGTCAATGCCTGGGTAGGACCCTGTCTTGAAGAAGGCCAGAGAGGGGGCCCTGCTCTCAGGGAATTAACCACTCTGTTGGCTGACAGGAACTACCTTCCTTGGCACATCCAGGGAACCATTTAGAACATGGAGGTGCATAACTTGCCAGCCACCTCCTTTCGGCAGGCAGTTCAGATGTGACTCAGACTTACTGCTGGGTGGAATGAGTCATTTTCATCTCTCTGTGCCCATGAGTTCCTGCCTTGCTGTCTGTTCTCATTTGACACTGATCACTATCTTTGAATCATGAACACCGAGCACAGTGGAGGGTGGCATTCTATTAGCAGGTGGTATAAGTTGGTGTGGACACTGAGACTACACTGGGTAGATGCTAGCTTTTAATTGTTATTATTAATATAAGGGATCAAATTAATTTATGATTCTGAACTTTTAACTGTTATCTATACATGAAAATTATAGTAAAATGAAAGTAAAATAAAGGTATTATAGTTGGTCTGATGTGATGTTTCATATTCATGGCAGATAATTAGAAAGCCATGCCGGAAAAAACATTATCCTCCTCAGTAGCCATCTATTCATTCTGTATCTCATCCTTTCACCAACCAAATATGCTAATTGGTATTGGTTTGGAGTTGAGACAGCAATCTCAAAAGCTGCTGAAATATACCTAAGCTAATTCTGAATTACCCAAAGATTATGTAAAATTTTTTAAATAAATGTGTTTTATAAAAAGTTTACCTATCCCCCTTGTTTTACTTGCTAAGAGAATGACTGCTGATTGGAATTGCTTGTTCTCAAAGAAGATACACTAGGGTCCTGAATTCCTAAACTCAGTTTGCTGAGCCCTCAGGGTTTAACCTGTTCCTTCACTACTCCAGGAAAAGGAATGCCCTTCAAAGGCAGGAGCGCATTTATGAGACAGTGGCTAGTTTATTGATTTTTCTTCCCTCTGTTCTTGTTCAAGATCAGATAACTAAACTATTGGTTATCCTGTGGACCAGGGAGGGGCTATAGCAGGATAGAAAATAGCATGAAAAGAAACTCCTTACCTTACTTTCCAATGACATTCAAAGAATGATGTTCCAAGGGAATAGCCAAGATGTTTGGATAAAAATCCCAAGTGGATGCAGGGTGAGGTGAGAAAGGATAATTCTTTTCTCCTATGAACTGTCCGCATCCTCTGGGGGTTGAATATGTCCCTCTAAATTTCATATGTAAAAGTCATACCCTTAGTACATCAGGATGTGATCTTAGTCAGCAGTAGTGTCAACATAGGTGTAATTAGTTATGGGGGGGTCTCACTGGAGTAGGGTCGGCCCCCTCCAGTATGATTGATGTCCTTATAAAAAGAGCAGGTTCAGGTGCTCACACAAGGAGAATGCCACTTGATGATAAGGGTAGATATCAAACAGGTGATTCTACAAGTTGAGGATCATCCAAGATTGCCAGCAAACCCACCAGAAGCTAGGGAAAAGTGGCATGGAGAACCTCCTGTGCCTCAGCAAGAGCCCACCCTGCAGATGCCTGAATCTCAAACTTCTACCCCCCAAACTTGAGACAACACTCTGTTAGAGTCACACAGTTCCTGGTACTTTGTTAGTGCAGCCCCAGCAAATAATATTCCCCATATCTGCCTGTAACTCCCCTTTAACAACAGAGTTCCCTGACGACTGGAAGAACATTGAAAACAGGGTGGCTGCCTTTGCTGCAGCATAGACCGCTGGCAGGGGTGCAGGCAGGGCAAGTGCTATACCACTGGGGGAGTGAGGGCGGCGTGGGATCTAGAGGTCTTGGATTGGAAGACCTGGTCTCCTCCCTTACTTGGGGCAGGGAATGGAGGCTGGGTAGATCTCCCTGGGGGTCCTGAGCTGGGAGAGAAGATTTGTAGGTCCTGCCTTCTAGGTCGGGCTCTGATCCAAGCTGGGCTGGGAGCAAGGACTGAGCCCCCCTCAAAAGGCCTGGCCCTTTAGGGAGACCCCTGGCCAGGGGATAGGGTAAATAATGCACCACCAGGGTCTCAGGATCTCAGGGTCAAGGGATCTTGGGGCTGGAGATCCTGGCCTCCACCCTTTCAGTGTCTAGGGGTGGGGGCAGGGTCCCAAGGGTCCTGAGCTGGGAGAGGGGATTAGTAAACTCTGCCTACAAACCCATCCCAGACAGCCTTGTCAGGCAGGAGGTGGGAGCTGAGATCCTTTTCAACCATGTAGGATCTTGGAGACGATCTCCAGCACTAGGCCTGGGCCGCTGGTGGGGGCTGGGGGGCGGGGGGTGAGCAAGAGTGAATCCTTATACCACTGGGTTATCAGGGTCTCAGGGACTTGGGGTTCAGGGGTCTCAGGCGAAGGAAGCCAGCCTCTGCCTCCATGTGGGCAAGAGGTGGGGGCTGAGCACCCTTGCCATGCAAGCTGGAGGGGCCCCCTCTGGTTTACTCCAACCTTAATCAGATCTGCACTAGGAATGAAAAATCCAGTCTCTCCAGCTGCAGGTGTGATGCAGAGGAAAGGAAGTAATAATGGCCCTGGATCCACTCACCACCTGTGTGGGACAAGCAGTATGTCAGGAACCATTGAGACAGGAAGGTGAAACCAGCAATTGAGGAGACCTGTCACACATTTCTACCTGCACCATCCCTGTCACTGGAGAATCAAATCCCGGGTCCACAGTAATGCACAATGAGAAAGAGGCTCCCTCCTTTACCAATCAATGGGGGGAGAAAGCTACCACAAGTGACTGAGGCCTCATGGCAGAACTGCTAACAGAGAAGAGAGGAGCTGGACCAACCACCACGGAAGTCTGTCCCCAGCAGGAAATGCCTCCACTGCTAGTGGCTGGGAGTTGGATTCCCAAACCCAGGTACCAGAACTGTGTGGCACAGAACCAGCAACATGTGACAGACACCAGAAAGGATCCTGGAGAAGCGCACCATGTATTTGCCCTACAAGTTCCTAATGTGCTCAGTCTATTTGCCTCAGCTACTCCTGGAGATCCAAGTAGCCTCATCTGTTGCTGTCCAGGAGTGCAAGTTTGCACCCAGGAAAAATGGACATAGTCGCAGAAAAAGAAAAGACCAGTGGGCCAAATATGGACCAATGACTTGCAATGAAAAGAGCTAGAGTGATCGGAGGCAGGGAAGGGGGATAAGGAGGGTAGGGTGGGGGGTTGGGATGCAGTATGGAAGGGAGGGCCAAGCCTAAGGGGAATGGCAACCATACAAACATTACCAATATTGTATGAAAATTACAAAAAAAAAAAAAAAGTGTAGCTGTCTGAGGGCCAGGTACCCTGCTTCTCAGCCACAACTCTTAGAAGGTCCTGCAAGTCTGAGGCAGGTGAGTCTCCGTGGGAACTTGAGTTCAGGTAGATGTGATTTTTCAGCAGCCTTGAAAAGGTCCCCTGTCTGGAGAGACACAGGGACCACTCAGCAGGCATTTGCTAGAATTTTACATAAATGAAACCACATAATTTGGGTCCTGTATCTATATCAGCAAGGCTTTAACCATAAAAGCAGAACCAACCAATAGATAATAAACACACTTTAAGGAGATTTGTTAAAGGATGTTGGCTTGTGGAATTGTAGGGGTTGATTTAGTCTCTTCAAGGCTGATGATGGAACTTGAAGTCTTCTGAGGAGGAAATTAGGAAGGGATGATCAAAAAAATGGTTGGAACCAACAATGATGAGCTAAGACCCAGAAGCCTGACCTAGAATCCCAGGAGCATGACTTGGAACCCCACAAGGACAGACTAAAACTCTTGTCCTTTCTTGTTTCTTCTGATCTTGGTGATGAGGATGTCCTGCAGCCCTCCAAAATGTCTAAAGAATCTCCCTGGTGGCTCACTCTAACCAGAAACATAATAGGAAAAAAATCTTGGCAATAACCACACAGAGTGGCCAACTTAACACTGTTATGAAGCAGGTCTAACTTCAGACCAGTATTCTCTGTCCTATTTGGATAGCACTTCAGTTAAAGGGCCCAGGCCAAAGTATGAAACAAGATTTTAGCCACTGTCTAGAGAAGTCTCATGAGAGTGTACATGGAATAGACATACATGGGCCAGTCAGCACGGGGGAACAACTGGGAAACACAAAGTAGTATGGTTGAATCATAGAACTGAGTTTGTAAAGTCTTCAGCAGTAAAAGTGACCCACTCTTTCCAGACATCTGTCTTTCTGCGGTGATGGGTTGTGTTGTTTCTGATGACAACATCTCTGCTCTGGGACTCCCTCCAGGTGGGTCTGCCCAGCTGAGTAAACAGGCTGGGGCTGAAGGATCAGGTGATCAGGTGGGGACACTGCCCAAAGCTCTCTCTGCTTCCTCAAATGTTTGCTTTTGCCTCTTGCCAAAGAAATATTGGGGGAGCCTTAAAATAGTTGGAAACAAGTTACATGAAGTTCTTTATCAAGAACTTTTGAAACCCACTTGCCAAAGGCAGGTCCGGAGGCCTGACTAGATGAATGGAAAAGCAGCAATTTTAGTAATGGACATGGAAATGGCTGAAAGTCTTAAACTGCGGCTTAGGGGAAGACAATGACTGTGAACCTTCACAAACCTCTGTGGAAGGAGATCAGAAGGAAATGTTTGCTAGGTCATTACATGAATACTTCTCAACATGGAAACCTCCCATTCTTGGAACCTGTTGCTCAGGGAAAGTGCATTGCCTGGGGCAGCATGAAGGAATAAAGTAGCATTCAACTGAGAGTTCTAAGTGAAGGGGAAAAAACTTAAGCCCTGAGTACAATTTTACAATAAAATAGTCCAACTGTAGTAGATTATAATGCTCCTGGCGGTGCTTACCAAGAGAGGGAGTTAGCCGTTTGGCCTGTGGTGGCTGCGCTGGTCTCACTGTCTCACTGCTATACTTGGCCGGTGGTTAGTAGTCACAGCTTTTTCCCCTTTGGTTTCACTCATGTGAGGTATTTTTTCATCAGACTGTGGTGAATTCCATCAGAAACCACACAGTAGTATTACATGTTTACCAGCTAGAAGGATGCCACCCTGCCAAACCTCTACTCAAGAGTGGTGACACTTTCTAAATTTACCCTGACATTGAAGTTTCTATTGTTACTTTACTCAGCAACCTCCACTTAGGACAGACTCTGTAGACTGATCTACATTTAAAATTCATTTTAAATGCTGGGAATCTAGTGCCTGCAAACCTTGCTCTCGCTTCCTCAAAAAGCAGTTGTTTGGAAGTGATTTTTTAAATTTTATAAATGTATTTAATCAATTTGTATATATTTAATAAATGTGTTCCTTTGTTGTTGTTTTTTTTTTGTTTTTTTTGAGACTAGGTCTTGCTATTTTTGCCTGTGGGACTGCAGGTGCTCGTTGCCCGGGGTACCACAGACTCAAGCAATCCCCAGCCTCAGCTTCCCAGGTAGCTGGAATGACAGGCGCGCGCCCCCATGCCTAGCTATTTTTTTGGAACTAGGTCTCGCTGCAGGCCCCAGGCGGGAATCGAACCGCGATCCCTAGCCCCGGCTGCTTCATAAACTGAAGCTTACAGGCACGAGCCACTGTGCCCGGCCTAAATGTATTCCTTTTTCTGTATCCAACCACCCATCTCTTTAACCAGTCATCGGATAAATACAGTATGATGTCATACACTGTGCCCAGTCCTGGTGCCATGTGAGGGAGTTTACAAAGATAATGATAACAGTAACAAGGAGAGTAATATCACCAAAATAGTGACAGGAGATCTCTGACCATTCCCTCTCCTCATACAAAGCTCAATGATTAGAGATCTATACAGCAACAAAAACAACTCTGGGGAGGCTTTGGAGTTGACTTAAGGAATTTTAGTGACACAGTAGAGCTAAAATTTGAGAGTAGCTGCACAAGAAGAGGAGGAAGGCAGCTTGTTCTGACTGTGTCATTCCACCCCCCATGCTGACATTGCTTGGCGGTAAGAAAATTCCCTGCAAGAAAGACAGTCCTAGTTGAGGACTGTTTTAGCTAGACAGGCAAAGTTGAGATGTATAGTTGTGACTAGGATGAAAAGGAAAAGAAGTAGCTATTATAGCACCTGTGCAGTGGGAACAGTCATGGTGCAAGGCCTTGTTTTATGGACAATCTCGGCAGCTCTCTCCCCTAAGGAATCAATGGCTGGCAGAGATGCTGCCATCCGTTTGAGATTTCTCCAGCTTTCACTCTATTCATGTTTGCTGATGTCAGTCATCTGTGTGCCTCTGTGTTCCATTCAACACTTCCTCTTGGCTCTGCTACTTTAAAAGCCTGGGGAGATGGGGTGGAGGGAGAAATACGATGGTTTTTGGGCACAAACTTCTAGTTGTGAAATGAATAATTTCTAGGGATCCAGTGCACAATTTGGTGTGGTGATTATAGTTAACAATACTGTTAATAATACAACACTTGAGAGTTGCTGAGGGTAGATCTTCAATGCCCTCAGCACAAAAAGGAATGGTAATGTTGTGACATTGTTAGAAGAGCCAGGGTTTATGGGTCTCCATGTGTTCGAATTTCAGCCACCACACCAGCATAGCAGCAAGCTAAGTGGGTTTATTGACACAAAAGAAAGAAACTCCTGACAGCAGGAGGGGGGCCCGGAGGAAGCTGTCCTAGCTCCTTCTTGCCCATGCATATATATTGTAAGATTTCCTGTTGCACAGTATGTCAGGCAGTTGGCTAAGTGTCAGTGGTTGGGAAATTTTACTGATAGTTGTTTTTTGTTTTTTAATTCCCTTAAAACTGGATGTTGCCCTGAATGGTGGCAAGTTCTGCAAAACACTTTTGTTTTACTAGACGCTGCTTTGTCTAAAATCATTGCTGCATATATGGCTCTTTCCCATCCCTGGACTCAATATGATGGAGGCTTTATACTGGTGGTAGTCATTTTACACTAGCTAATGTATATTAAATGTATCATATCAACATGTCCTATACCTTGAACTTACATACTTGTTTTATGTCAGTTGTATCCTAATAAACTGGGAAAGGGGCAAAGAGGAGAGACCTGATAATGATAAACCCTATGTAATGTTTGCCACATTCCAGGAACACATCTATGCACTTGCCATTATTAATACTTAAAATAAGTTAATGAGACAATACTATTATTATTCTCATTGTACATATAAGGAAGCTAAGATCAACAAGAAACCTGATATCAATGGCATTTACAAAGTAATTAAGGAGTCCAATTATGTTTTCACAAAAGTGAAGTTCACATTGTCAGGTCTAGGTATCAGCACAAACTTGCAAAAGTAATGTTGTAATGTGGTTTCATGGAAGACAAGCACGTAGATTCTCCTCACGTAGATTCTTCTCAGAGCAGTTGTTGAGCTAAGGATTGGGAGGTAGTAACTGATTAAGGGTGTATTCTCTGAAGGAGTTAGTAAGGCATAGGTGCAAGACAGGAAAAAGAAAGAAATCTTTAAGTGGTGATGTCAGGTGTAGTTCTGTGGTCAGCCTGATGACTTAGAAAACACTGGTATACAAAGGATACAAAAACACTAATTCAAAAGGACACCTGTACTCATATGTTTATTGTAGCACATTTACAACAGCTGGAATAGGGAAACAACCCAAATGCCCCAAAACTGATGAATGGATCAGAAAGTTTGTGGTCTATGTACACAAAGGAATATTATTCATCAATCAAAAAAGACAAACATCATTCACAGCATGGTAGCAGAAGTAAGCAGACAGAAAAAGAGAAATACTGGATGGTCTCACTTATATGAGGGAGACAGGGAAAGCAAACAAATAAATGGACAAGGAAAATTTAAAACTGTCAACAGAACTGAAGCATAGATCAAGAGAGGAGGAGAAGGGTAAAATTGGGGGAGGGATGGGGACAAGAGATTAAGATGGTTCACAGGTAATAAGGTGGTGGGAGAACCTTGATGTAAAATATATATATATGTATATAATTAAAACAAAAATTATTGGGTATAAGTTACACATACACAGAAGCAAGAGCCCTGAACTTCTGAACCCATTGGCTAATCTGAATCCCTGTGGTTGGGGAATGTAAAGCTCTAGGCACTTTGGTATACAGTAAAGTGGTGAAAGTGGTAGAGCAGGTGAGGCAGCTTCAGTGCTCCAATCAATCCTCTTAAGGTCTCAGGGTTAAGCCATTCTAAGTAGGAATGCAGCAACCGGGGGTGGTACATAGAACTGGTAATCACAGAACCAAAATGAAATTTAAGAGGTTCTGAAAGGGTGGATCTTAACAGAATCTATTAAGAATCCACCAGTTGTACCTCACAAATGATTTTGTGTCTGTCATGAAATTCATTCCACAGTTTTTTCAAAATCTGATTGGTTCTAGTTTCTTAGTATATTAATGAGATAAGCCACAGGTCTCATTGACTCTGAGCTTACGATAAATATTTTTGTTCTTTCCCCCCTTTACTACCCTTTTTGGATTTCCCTTTGCCTTTGGTGATCACTTCTACTGCTAGGTTGCCAACCTGGTGATGTGACCCAGACCTTCAACTCTAGGTCCCTGGTTCCCATGCCTTGATTGAATTGTCCATTCTTCTATAACTACCATCCACACATCATATTTGACATGGGCATAATAAAGACTAGCTCAGTAAACTGCTTGAGTACTGAACATTCCTTCCCATCTTCACTACGTAGCAGAGTCTTGCCTCCTCATTATGTTGAGGGCCAATTCCCTTGAAAGTGTGGTACTCATTCCTGTGTTTCTTTGTAACCAGGTAGCAACCATAGCTTTCAGCCTACTGGGATCCATGTTCCCTGATTAGAGTTATACTTTCTCCCCTGGGAAACAGGACCTTTGGATCCAAAGTACATACATCTGCAAAGACAAAATGTACACATTTAAAGTGGGAGTAATGATAGTTGAGGCAACTTTCTACCTTTACTAATTAATTGACAGATTCGTATGTTCTACCTATTGGTAACCATACTAGTTCCCTAAAACTGTCTTAATAGCCCAAAGTAGGTAGCAGAAATTGATTCTGATACAGTTCTGGGAGAAAGTAGTCATCAACATGTTGAAACGGGGTGTGAACAAGCTCTAAAACTAACTGAAACCAGGTGTCCATAGGCACTAACACTAAAGAAGAACTGGGTGGACACACACAGAGCATCCCCCAAATAAACACAAATACAAGTACAAAAGGCTATACAGCCTAATCAAGGAACAGTGCCTATAAAGGTTACTGTCTGTGGGTTCTTCTACCTGTGAACAGAGTTGCAGGAGACCTTAGGATTTAACAACGATGAGGTTCATTCCAGAAAAAAGACAAAGATTTATGTAGCCACAGGGGCCAGCTCCTACAGGACCCACTGTAGTCCACCAGTACAGTGGTGTAGGTCCACCAGTCAAGTGGGTTTCAGACAACTGTCACCGGGAGGGCTGAGGATAACAATGATGCTCAGGGATGGTTGCCAGGAGTGCAGTCCCAACAGAATCACCAGGGCCAAGGCCTTTGGTGCTCATGTCAGGCAATATCAGAGACAGGACAAGAGGCCCAGTCTCTGCAGAGGCCTCTTCCTCAGCAGTTGTTCAGCTGATGGATATAACTTCTGGTCCCCCTTCCTTCTCCAGGGGCCTTCTCTTTTCCTTTGGGTCTGGAAGTTCTCACAAGCAAACTCCAAGGATCCTTCTATGGGTTCTGTTCTTTCTGAGGCTCCCTCTCTGGATTTTGCATGCCAACCTTTTTTTCTCTGGGTCTTCTCCCCTACAAGTTCTTTTCTCTTCTGCAAGTTTCTTCTCTCTCCTATAAGTTACAAGTTACCAGTCCTGCAAGATCCTAGTTCCAAATACCAGTCACAAGTTACAAGATTCCAGTTCCAAGTTCTACAGATTCCAAGTTCCAAGTTCTAAGTTTCTAGTTCCTTTCTCCTCTGCAAGTTACAAGTCCCTGCAAGTTACAAGTTCCAGTCCTAGTCCCAGTTACCAGTCTCCAGTCGCCAGTCACCAATCATAAGTCTTCATGCTAAAGTCCAACTTCAAGCCCTGCAAGTTCCAGGTTCCAAATCCTGCAAGTCCTAAGTTCCAATTTCCTTTCTTTTCTGCAAGTTATGAAATTGGGTAACAAAACATGCAAAGCAGGGTACAACGGGAGCAGCTGGTCCCGTAAATCTAGCCATGCATCAGGTTTGTCCCCATCTCACACATGCTATAGCAAGACCAGACTATCTTAAAAGGAGAAAAAACAAAATTTATTCAGTAAAAAGACAAGGTATTCAAGGGACACTGAAGCCACAAGAGACCCGTTTAGTTATCTTACCACACAGTTCAGTCTAAGCCCAAAAAGCTGCATTTGCATCCTTTGGCCATGTACACCCAAATGATAGCTTCTGTCCCACCTTCAAGTGAGCAGTGGGGGATCCGAATCAAATGAAAATACAAAGATGGCATCTCTGATCTACCTCCAAAAGGCATAGCTCTAGCTTGTTTTCTGCTACAATCCTTAACTACCAAGACTAACTTGAAACAGCAGGAGCAACCGCTTGGGACATCTCACGAGGTCAACAGCAGCACTCCAATTTCTTTTCAGGTGTCCAGACAATGTCCAAGCTTTGCAGTTTTTAAGTTAAAGCGAATTTCCAAGTGCTGCATTGCCAAGTCAGCTTACACAGGTTACAAGCTTTTCTAGCATGCGTGCCAGGGTCCTTGCTGGGCTGGGCTGGGGATGGAAGCCCAGAGCATGGCTTCTTTCCCTGCCCCACTGCTATGCTTGGCAACTGCAGGGCCCTCAGTCTCCTTGCTGCTCCTCAGCTTTCTACCTCCTGCTCTCCAACTGTTCTGCTTCCTAAATCCCCTCTCTGTCCCTCTCATGAGAAACCTTGGCTTCCCTTCTCCGAGTCCCTACCCTACATACCTTTTCTTGTAAGGACAATTGTTACTGAACACTGGTGTCTCTGCTTTTCTCAGCCCGTGAAAGAGATACAAAGTATGAAGAAAAGGAAAAATAGTTTAATACCTGCCAGCAGATGAGAACATTGGCAGACTAGTATCTGAAAGATCACCATTCTGCTTTCTGGAAAAGAGTGGGAATGTTTAACATAAACAGTCACAAAGAAGTAAAAAAAAAAAAAAAAAAAAAGGTGGACACAGGTCAGCAAAGATCAGCAAGTCCTTGGGATTGAGTCGTCTTGTAGACACCAGCCCAGCTTGTATTTTTACCCCCTCCAGGTGTTCATCAATTTCCAACATTCTTTTCTGGCCATTTGTGAGAGCAGGCAGCTGGTAATCAAACACTGGTTATTAGTCTTATAATCCTAAGGTGTAGAGTTGCTGCTCCCCTCCCCCCCTTTTTTTTTGATGGGGGAAGGAGGAGAGGTATGACATTTTGACATGGCATCCAGGCTGAAACCAGCTTCTTTTTTTAACTCCTGGTGTTCCTCAATTTCGATGGGGCAGGAGGAGAGGCATAACCCTTTAACAATGCATCACAGGCATCTCACTCACAGCCAGTAGGGCTCACAGTGATGCCCTGGAGAGGGAAGGCCTAGATCATTTTGGAAACTCTCTGTGGTCAGGTGGGACCAGGATGTGTGCATGTGTTTCCAAAGGGCTGGACATGGATCCTTTGAGAGGGAAGCAGAATTAGTCTTCTTTGAAAGGATTCTAACCAAAAGGACCATATGGAAGATGGAGGTGAGCACAGAGAGAAGGAAAAAACATGGGGGACAAAGACAGAAGGGGTATCAAAAGTGGACAGTTCATACAAAAGAAGGGGTATCAAAAGTGGACAGTTCCACTACCAGCGTGGAGTCATTTCTTGCAAGAACTCTCAAAATGCCTCCTGAGAAAGTTGACACTTCAGCAGCAGGACACAGAAAGCTCAAGGCTCATTGCAGACTCCACTTTCTTTTCTTCAAAGTCCAGGTCAACCCAAAGGGAGCCAAACATCTTAGCTAATCAGTCAGGAAAGAGATGGTGGGACTAAAAGCAAATTTCTTCCTATATCTCTCCTGCATACTCTTGTTTCCTAAGTCTGGAGCAAGGAGGATGTCAAATTGAGGAGGCCAGAGGTTCTAATGATGCTAAAACATTGAAATTTTAAACTATAATTTTTAAAGAAAAGTGGCTCTAAAGTGAATATCATGATACCCTGGAAGAATAACAATTCTCCTTTCTTTTCCAAGTCTATCTTCCAAAACTATGAAATCACTAACTCAATGATGGATCAACAGAATTGTCTACCATACCAACATGTTTTGTTTTGTTTTGTCCCAAAGATGCAAGTCTATTTTTGTCGATAGCAAGAGGGGTTTGGGTAGGTTTCCCCACATTGATAAATAATACTTGGACACAAGAAGGTGATTAAGAGTTCAGTTCAGTGCTGACTCTCTTTCCCCAGAAACTGTCCTGGTCTTCAAGTCAAGGACTCACTCTCCCAAGCCTGCCCTCTGCTTCAGAACCAGTCACCAGCCCTGGGCCTGTACTGGCTGCTGACACGGTGGATTCTGGGTCAGGGGTCTCTGAGACCCCTCTTCAGACTTCAGTGTCTGTCACAAGACCAAGGTATTGTCTGTGTTCCTGACCTACTGACTGTTGATCAGTTTCCCAGGACAAACTTTTCCCATTTGATGAAGTTGGTATTGTAACTTCTGTTTTTAGTGGGCTATTTATTGTCTGGCAAAGTTGCAGAAGTAACTTTGATAATGCAGGCAAGTGTTATCAAAGAAAAAGGCAAATTTATTTCCAAGAACAGATTTGAGAAAAGAATTATACAAGAGGAAAAGAGAGGTATAAACCCAGTAGGCCAGAGAGGAGTAAAGAAGCTCAAAATGGCAGTATGCCTCTGGTATTTTAGACCTCTTTTCCTGAATTATTCCAAAAATTCTGGGATTGGCTGATGCCACTGTGCCAAGGCTCAATGTCAGTTTTCAGCTTCTGGAATTGTCTTGTCTCTGCCTGGAAAAACCCCTAGCTCCTCATCTTTCTTATATCAAAAGTGCCAGGTTAGTTGCTTCCAAATTGGCACAGGTAGTCCAGAACATGACTAGTTCATCTCCTTAGGAAATTGCTTTCTTTGTCACATTCTCCCAGTCTCCAAGGCTTCCTGGATGCTGCCAGGTCTCAGAATGACACAAAGAACTCAACTAATCCATTCATTCTCTATATCACCTATTTCCCACAAAGGATACTAAACAATAGGCAACAATGGTCAGAGGGAAGAGATGCCTAGACTAAGGTATGGGAATAAGTAGTGGTGTTTCTGATAGGGGTGCTGTGGTGAAACTGATAGGGGTGCTGTGGTCCTAGCATGGTAATGCTGCATTAAGATAGCAGCCATTGTGCCTTAGTGGGTGGAGACTTGGAGAGGGAAAGCAAAGGTGTCTCATGAAAGGGAGGGAGGGAGGGAGGGAGAGAGAGAGAGAGAGAGAGAGAGAGAGAGAGAGAGAGAGAGAGTAGAGAGGGCAGAGAGCAGGGGAGCATCAGCAAGGCTGGAGGCTTTGAAGCCACTACCATATGTGGCAGCAGGGTAGGGCAGGGTAGGGAAGGAAGCCATGCTATGGGCTTCCATCTTCAGCCTAGGCTGGTAAAGAGCCTGAGGAAGCATGCTGGAGAAACTTCTGACCTGTGTAAGCTGACTTGGAAAATTGGTACTTGAAGATTTGCTTTAACTTTGAATCTGTGAAGCTTGGGAATTTTCTTGAGACCTGAAGAGAACTTGGAGTGTTGCTGTTCTTATCGTGAGACATCTGAAGTTGTTGCTGTTGCTGTTCTGAGTCTTGTTGGTTTGGGGTGAAAGAAGGCTGGAGCTGTGTCTTTTGGAGGAGGGTTGACTGCAACATCTTGGTTTCTTTACTTGGCTTGAAGTGAACAACTGCGCCTTTGGAGGAGGATCGATTATACCATCTTGAAGGTAGGACAGTGCCACTTTGTGGACACCTGTGGCTAAAGAAACCATGTGTAGCCTTTTGGATTAGAGGTTAGATTTTGTGGTCCCTTACATCTCCAGTGACTTTTGTTTATTTTGTCTTTTAATGAGTAAATCTGTTCTTACCCCTTTTTAAGTTAGTGTAGTCTTGCTACTGCTTGTGCAGGTTGGGGCAAACCTTATGAGTGTGTGGATTTAAAGGGCCAGCTGCTCTCATTTGTAAGTTTAGTTAAGTTCTTTGATTTGCCTGTTTGGTTACCAGATTTCATTTCCAGGCCCTTCCCAGACATGCCATTCTCCCCCAAATCTCCAAATGTCCTGACAGCCTGGAGCCTCGTTCTCTTGAGTTTGGAAAAAAATTTCATGATGTAGTTGTGGCTATCAATTAGGTCACCTTCTAGTTCCTGATCCTTCCCTGGAGGGGAAGTCAGTGGGGTGTGAGTGAAAGCTCACCATGTGTTCATTTGGGCTTCCCTGGCCTCCCAACCCCCTTAACCCTCCCATCCCCAGGTGTTTCCAAAATGATGTTATTATAGCAAGAAGTGTCTTGCTATAATCACTCAACACACACAGCCTCTGGGGGAAACTGACCCAGGAACTATAGATGACCTTCATTTATGTAAAGGAAATCATTCAGATGATCAAAACATGTATTTGTTATTCGTTATACTATGACAGCCAGACAAGCAGTCCTTGGCTATAAATGTTTGTCATCCACACTCACAAGACAAAGAGCAAAAATCATAGGATCCTATTTTTGAAGCAGAAAAAGCATTTGATAAAATCCAACACCCATGCATAATGAAAAAAAAACCTCTCAGCAAACTAAGACTAGACGGGAACTTCCTCAACTTGATTCCAACCTGAAATACTGTCCTATTAAATGAAGAGAAATGAGATGCTTTCTCTCTAAAGCTGGGAATAAGAAAGCAAGTTCCCCTTTCATTCAATGTACTCAGCATCATATCGAAAGTTGTAACTAGTGGATGAAACACAGTCAATAAAGACAAAAACTTAGGAAAAGAGAAATTAAGTTGCTCTGCCCACAGCTGAGATGATGAAATAAGTAGAAAATCCCAAAGAGCCAATCCCAGTAGGCAATTCTTAGAATATAAACTATTACATCTTATGAATGTGTTGGAGCACATGGTACAATAGATTCTAAAGAGAGTGTATTCTATTTGAAGGATTTGGCTCCCATGTTCTGCAGAGACAGCAAGCTAAGATCCAGTAGAGCCAATGGTGTAGTTCCATTGTGAAAACAAGCTGGCTCAAGACCCATGATGGCACATTGATTCTTAGAAACATTTCAAGTTCAAAGGGAGGAAAAAAGAGGATATCTCAGTTGATGAACAGTCAAACAGGGAAAGTTTTTAAGAAGGAGGGTCAACCATTCCCGTATGTTAAGACCTTTGGTTGATTGGCTAAGACTCAATCACACTAGGGAGGACAATGCTCTCCTCAGCCTGTCACTTGAAATGCTAAACTTGACCCTAAACACCCAGAAAAATGTTGGACCGATTTTCTGGGCACCCTGATACTCAGCGAGGTTGACACATAACACTAACCATCACAACCACAGATGGGCCATCTGTCAGTACTTTCTTGCTCTGTTCCCTTTTGTCACAAAGAGCAGATCCTTTGAGGGTTAGCCCTCAAAGCGCTTGGTGCTTTTCCTGCCCACTTGTTACCAATGAAGGCTGGGTTTGAAAGAGAGTATCCTTCCAAGGCACTGCTTCAACAGCAGTTATTATGGCCTTCCATTGCCAGCTGCTGAGCTCCAGGTGAGGCCTCTTTGCCATGGGGGGACACTACTACAAGAACTTCCAAAGTCAAATGAGGTTCCAACCTTGCTAGGAAAGTTCCCACACTGAAGCTCAAAGGCCAAAGTGCAGCCACCAAAGTGCCCAGGGAGCCCCACTATGTGAACCCCCAAAACCAAAATGACACACTTGCCCAAGGGAGCCCCACACTGTAAACCCCCAAAAGTCAAAGTGGGGGTCCCCACTTTTTGCATGGGGTACCCCTAAATTTACCCTAGGAAGCCCTGTGAAGCCCCCATTGGACAAAATGGGGCCTCCCACTCTGAGCACCCCCAAGGTGGCAGCTACTAGCCTCCTTCCTGCCTATGAGCCAGATGGGTTTAGTTGACTCCCACTGACCACTTAGTCTTTTGGCAGGTGGATTCACCTGCTTCCCGGTAGCTTACTGGGAAACCACTTGGCCAGGGAGGTGTGTTTGTAACTTGAACTTCAGTGACCATTAGGTGTTTTCCTGACTAGCAGAACTCCACTTAGTTCCTGTTCCTTGCTGGAATATTTCACAGAGGGTAGGCTCTTTGTGATAAAACTTCTTTATTATTGCAAAACTTTTCCTTCTTAAGTTGTATGAATCTTAGATATTTTGCTGGAATCACCCACACCCCCCAACATTGTGGGGGATAGCTGCACATCAACATGTGCTTCAAAACCTGTCTAAAACTCCTGCTGTACTAGCTAATGAAACTGCAAAATCCTTACTTGATTTACAGCTTTCCCTTAACTCACTGGTGAAGATAGCATTAGATAATCGCATGGCCTGAGACCACATCCTGGTTGAACAAGGTGGAGTCCCTGCCATTGCAAACATGTCCTGCATACATTAGTACCTCTCACCAGGTAGAAAACAGTATTGGAAAAAAATCTATAACCAAGTAACATGGCTACAACAAACTCAATCAACACAGCTCTCAAGATCCTTGAGATCTTGAGGTTTCTCATACAACCACAAAGACCCTTACTATTTTCCAAGTCAAATTCATGGGATTTTGGGGAGGGAGATGGAAGGGAGAGGCATTATTCAATTCACCGCAGCACCCAAACGAGAATAAATTCAAATGAAGTTTTAATAAGTGGCACTGAGGACAGGCAAAGCAACATGAGCATAACTGGATCCTTGGAAAGGGTATATAAACATGGAATACTCAAATTGTAATTGAAGAAAACATCCCAGAAATGACACAAATCACACATTTACAAGTTACACATTTACAATTTAGCAGATATCTGGGAATGATCAACTTCAAGATAACCTAGTGAGCCTATTTTTTTACTTCATGCCACATATCTGTTCTTTCAGCAAGTCCACGTTGGCTCAGTAATTGGAGTTTTATGGTAAGTATCAAAGTCAGGGAGTACGTACCCTTCAGTCTTGCCTGTTTTCTGGCTTTTGTTGTGTCCACACACAAATTAACTTCAGCATTCTCTTGGATGGATGAGGATTGTACATCTATTACTGTTTTAGTTACTTAGAGAGAGAGATGAAGATAAACCTTCTATGAATGTGGGAAGGTATGCTGAAATGCTTTAAAAGCATTTCATTAAATGTGTGACTCTATCGGAAGTTAGAGGGGTTAAACGTCATTTTAGCTGCCCTTGCTTTAGCAACAGCCACAAAAGGGAAAAATTTATATACTTTCACTCATTTTTTCCCACTATTTTCTATGTTCCTCCGTAGTTCAAAATACCTTTCAGAAAAGGAGGGTAAGTGAGGACTGGGCAATGGACTAGTTCTGTGCAGTCTGTGGATGCATAGGCACCCAGAGGAGGGAGTTCTCCAGAGCAGCTGTTGTACTTGCTACTGGTGCTTGAGAGTGACTTTGATTTTATAAGACCCATCTGAAGGAGAAGAGAGCCTCTCTAACTGACCACAGATTTTATTAGAAGCGAGATGCTCTAATTTTAGAAGACAACCTGTCAGAATCAAGAAACAACTTGCCTTGAACCTGTGTGAAAAATTATTAAAAAGGCTTCTGCAGATTTTCTGGGGTCACTCTCTTTGCTTTCTATTCTCTAGCCACTTTTCTTTCACTTCCCTAAGTCTATAAGTCTCGTGACTATTCAAGCCTTCGTACATGCTGTTTCTTTTGCTTAAAATATTTGTTCCTTCCAACACTATCTTTACTTCCACCACTATCTTTACTCTTGCTCCACCTACAATGTCAGCTGGTGGAGTCCTGAATGCATAATATAACATGGTTCTCTAATTGCTCAATAAATCTACCTCCTAAAAGCCTATTCATTTCCTTTGTAGTCCTTATCCTGTTCTGTTATACACATCTGTATGATCTGAATAGCACTGTCCCCTGCTATGTACTGTAGCTCCATAAAAATCTATTTGGCTTTACAGATACACTCCCAGACTACCAAACTGGAATATCCTCAATATTATGCAGGGGCTTGGCACATAATGTGGAGTCTAGTGCGCTGGATAAATGAAGAACAGTTTTTAAGATCCAGAGTGAAGTGCTAACATGGGATAGGAGGCAGTGGAAGCAGACAGCCAGGGCTCATTGCCATTCAGGTCCCATCACAACTGAGGGGCAGTTCGTGAGCTGCAGTGAGTTGAGGTGTTTGGCAGCTGCACGGGTATCTCAGCAACAAAAGCAGGTGTCCCTCAACTCTGTGACTCTGTGCTTGTTGCCAATCACTTCTCAGCTACACTCTTCTGCTTCTCCTTAAATATGCATTGAGAGAAATTTTTTCATCCTAAAAACATAATGTCCTTATGAGAAAGTTAATAGCAACTCATTGCAGAAAAATTACAGAAAAATCAAAGCAATGGAACACAAAATCTTGTTTTTTCTAAAAAAAAGAAAAAATGAACAGCTTAATAGCCTTTCAGATTATACATCTATCCACACAGAAACTTCTATAAATGGAGACACTTGTGGATACTATTTTATAATCACAATCATCAAAGTAACACATGACTTTTATTTTGAAATTTGTTGTCCCAGTAACCCTTTATATTGGGAGATCTTAAATCTGTTCCAATGTTACACTATTGCAAATAATACAAGGTAGAATAACTGACCCAAAATAGAAACCTATAAATAAATTAATCTCCATGAAAATATAAGTCTATGCATTTCAAATGTATAGATTTGTATTACATTGCAGTTGTATTATACTGTTCTATAGAACCATTTCAGTATAATTTATATCACCACATTTTATTTATTTTTTAAAATTATCTTTTAGCATACAATCTATCTTATTTGTAGAGTTATGACTGATCCCCTCCTCCCCCCCCCCCCCATGGCTCCCACCTCCCTTTCCTGCAAGTCATTGATTGGTGTTTGGCCTTTTGGCCCATTGTTTCCTTTCTTTTCTAGTACAATGTCCCTTTTTTGTTGCTTAGATTTCCAGGGGTGGTTTTATAGTGGGTAACTAGTCTGAGCCTGTCTGAAAACCTCTTGTCTTTGTGTTTGCAAAGCTGCTATCCTGGATTCTTGGTTGTGGCATTTTCTTTGATGGGGGTGATTGTCTCCTTTTCTCCAGACCTGTGTGATTACAGGATTTCATGCCTCCTCATTCGTGTTGACTGTCTCATTAGATGTGATGCTTGTTCCATTTTCTGCTTCCAAATCTTATTGTTTTGGCATCTGAAGGTTGGGCTCACAACTCCCAGCCATTTGTGGTAGAGAAGTCCCAGGGTAGGGACAAACTCTGGTATATCACCACTATTTTAAAAGCAGTAACTGTGGATACTAATTTTTCCTTATCTAATCAAGTTAAGAAATTTGTCACCTGAATTGTTCATGCTTGCACTTCACCAGAGATCATAGAACTTCCACTAATAAAAAATGTCAAGTTCTGCCACCACCATGTCACTGTGAACTATTGCAGCAATGTAAGAAAATAGATATATAAATAAATAAACTCGTTAATTAAAAATGATTTGTTGAACTGAAAATGTCATTATGGCAATGAGAAACTTGTTGAAGCACAATATTTGTCCACATACATTTTTAATAAAAATACAAGTCTAAGATTTCACTTGGAAAAAAAAATCTCAAGTTCTGAATGTGGGATAAAGGGACACACATTATTTTGAATGATGCAAAAGCATGCTCAAGACTCAGATGGTGAGAGTAATAAAATGTCAAGACAGTCCTATTGCAAATGTTAGAAGATATGTGAGCAGCAGGACCTCTTGTGTTAAAGGGATGTTTTCTCATAAACCTAAGATAGTGTGGTAAAAGTAGTATCCCTAAATTATGGGATCTATCTGAATTTACTTGCAGCGCCCATCTGCCATGTTAACCCAACTTTTAAAATGACCCAAATTATTATCTTAGCTTTTCTCACAAGATATCTTGTTGAAAGATGTTTATTCTATTTCTAGTATCTCCTCTAAGGTACAGACAGGAATAAAAGGAAGCCACAACCCCCCACCTTTAAGGAGCTTATTAGTAACTCTGTTGCGTCCCCTTTTGATAGTGGAGAACAGACAATGTCAACAGCTAAGCACAGTGACATCAAGGATGCTCATAAAGATCATATACTATATCCTGGGTGACAAGGTGGTAGGAGAACTCCGTGTGTGTGTGTGTGTGCTTGTGTGTGTTATATATATATATATATGTATATATATATATACATATATATGTATATATATACATATATATGTGCAATAAATTAAAAAATAAAAATAAAAAAAGACCCTATACTCTAACATGCATATTATGTGACTACAATTGAACTCTGGGTTTTGACATAAGGGTAAATCTTCTCTCAGTTCTACAAGATAATGGAAATAAGGACAGGTGCACACCAATGACTGCCTGAGGAGGATAGTAGGAACTACTATTTGGCATTAACTAGATCAGCACTGAGATTCATTAAATGGTTCCTCCAAATGTCCCTGTAGGTACAGCAACACAATTTACTATATGCTTTCTGAAGTTCAGATTGACAGGACAAGCTCAAAGATCTCTGATGCTAGCTATGTGACAGTACTAATAAAGAAATGGTAGCGATAAAATTTGGTGATCTAAAACCACAAGTCTAGAAGATTATATTTTAGCTTGGGAGGGAGTAACTGGTGCTCTTAAACAGGGAAAATACTTGCATTCCAGACAACTCTCTGAACACGGGATTCCAGAAGGTACGTCCATACCGAAATGGTTTAGCTGTGTGGATTCATGATCCTCGCTGGCTACACTTTTTTGATAAAGTGGGAACTGATATTTTCAAGTGAGGGTTATATGAAAGATAACAAATTGTGGCATCATGTTGGTTTGATCAATGTGTTGGTTTAGACAAAAGTTATTGATTAATGGATGAGTCATATTTGCCTTGTAAATTATAAAGTTCTGTGAATGGAAAGCCCCTATGTGGCATGGAAAGTCCCCCTATTATTTGTAGCTTTGAAGTAGAGAGTTCCTACATCCTGTGTTAGAGTTTGAAAGTTTAAACTCTGGACTCAAACTTCAGGTTCTGTAACAAGAACCTAAACCTATTAGAATGTAGACTCACTGATTAAGCTATTGATGACATCACCCTCTAAACTGATAAAATTAAGGGAATTGGTTGGTACTTATTTGATCCAATGGGGGGAGGGGGCAAACTGAACTTGCCCAAAGTTCACAGATTAGGGAGAGAAAAGAAAGATACTGGTGGCAGCACCCACTCTGCCTTAAGGAATTATCTGCTTTGACGAGTTAGTCTTTATCTAAGATAAATTAATATTTGTAGCTATCAGGAATAAATTCTGACTTTTATCCTAACCCACAAACTTGTTGCAGTCATGGTCTTAACCTCAAGCAATCCTTGCCACCTCCTTGTATCTTGATACTCACCAAATCATCCTCAAGAAACTCCAGAAACAACTTTCAGAGTTTTTCATTCCTATGCCAAGCCTAGCCTACAGGGGTTGTTACAAATCTTAATTATTAAGCACCCTTGAGTGTGTTTAAGATGTCTAACCAAATTCCAGCAATGCCAGATCTTTGCAAAGCCTATCAAAGTTTATCTTCAAAATGGACAGATGGTTAGTATGTTTCTAACTCTAATCTCCTTCCAAATTTGTCTGACCTCCTCCCTATCTATCTTTAGGTGACTAAAGATAGAAAGGTTCGTTTTTGCTCACAAAAAATATGTGTTCTGACTTGCTAGGAACAAACTGAGAAGGGGTGTTTTCTCCTTGAGAATCTTGCCAATCTTAATAGATCATCCTGACAAAAAGCCAAGAAGAAAAAAAAAAAAAGCAATATATATTTGGGAGGGGGGGAGGAGATGATTAAAATATTATTCATCATCAACAAACAAAGAATCAGACACCAAATCAAAACAAACCTAGGAAACTATAAAACTGAGACCACCAAAGGTGAGACGTGAAGAGATAAAGGACAAGGAAACCCAATAGACTTTTGTGGGGGACTGTGGGTGCTGTGGTGGTAGGTGTGGTATCCTACAATATATCTGAAGAAGTGTGACCTATACTCTAAAGCCATACTAAATGTTGTAAACCTATTTTACCTCAACAACAACAACAGCAACTACTACACACATATAATAAAAATATTATTTGTCAAATGCATTCCCTTTGCTATCCCAGACAAACCTTCCTAGGGTTAAGAGTGGAAGCCTAAATTTGCTGTCTCTAGATTAAGAGAAGTGATGGAAAAATTAAACTTCATTAAAAAATGTCACAATTTGCCTTTGCTAAGCACATTCTACTCTTTGCTAGGTTTTCTTAGGTATGGGGAGCATGCTAGGAAACTGTTATTAGTATCAGAGATTTTGTAAGAGGCTAAAGGCCATAAGTATGCAGCCCTGAGAATCTCTTCACAAATTTTGTCCTAAAAAAAGCTACATGTCCCATGTTTGGGTAAAGTTGCAAGAAAAAAAAAAGTGCTTCCAAGCATATAAACATAAACAACAAGCATAGAAATATTGACATAATTTTAACATTTTGAAAAGTCACAACATTGTGAAAAAATACTATGCACTAATCATTTATTTTTTAGGGTCCTTTTTCTGGTAAAGGTGGTTCAGGTAGTTCAGGTGTTTCAGATCAGTCCTACAACTAAAAACAACTGAAAGGCTGGATAACATGATTTTAAATAATCTTTTAAAAAGGATCATATAGATTAAAAGATAGTAAGGAATTGTCAGGCAAAAAGTAAGAAGACGTCAAGAAGAATCAACAAGCCCAAAGCCACATTTTCCTTGAGCATATTAGTAAAAATCTCCATAACAATCTTTCAGGATGCAGAAAGACAGATGATGAAATTCTGGGTTTACACAAGTTAGGGAGTCAATCAGGAGACTATGCCTATAACAATCCGGGTCCAGAACCTCAGCTTGAAGGTGAGCAAGAATGGGAATTATCTGAAGAGGATTAGACACAGTAAAGTACCTCTTCAGTTGTCTAGGGTAGATCAAACTTGGAACAGGCATTCCCAGTTTGCTAGTGCCCCCTGGTGTCTGAAAGAAGTAAGTGGAAATATTCTGGTACAAACTACTCTCACTATAGACTTCACCAAATAACACTTCAAGTGCACTGGCTAGGACAACCATAAATCATACTCAGCATGTAAGAAAAATTACAATTATTGAGTAAAACAGACAACAGAAAAAGATCATCAGAAACTCCAGGGATGGGGCCCAGCATCTGTGTTTTAATAGGCCCTTCAAGTCATCCTGATATATATTAAAGTTTGGAAATCACTCCTTTAATCATGCAAATATGTACCCCACAAAAAACATAAATATATTAAGTCTGGGGACAGGCCTAAGATTATGCATTTCTAACAAATTCCTGGGTGATGCTGATGTCAGATCATACTTTGGCAATTATGCTTATTAAAAAAAAAAAAAAAAAAAAAAAGGAATTCCAGTGCAGGAGAAGAGCCATCATCTGTTAGTGATGCAGAAATTTCTTCAAATGCTGGCAGTTATCTACTTCTTGATTTCAATTTTGGAGTTATTGTCCCAATTGTGATTAGTAAGTTATTAATACACAGTGAAAACACAGGTCTCTTTCCCATTCAATCATGTAAGTCAAATGCCCCTGCATTAATCCTATGCACCATCATCTTGTCACCTTCATTTTTAATCAACTCTCTGAGTACAAAGTGTAGAATGCTATAAAATGTCAAGACATAACGTCTTTCCCTTTAGTTACAATGTAATTAGCACTCAAAATTAAGTACTTAAGCCTTTGTTTAAACCTCAGTGATATGCTACGATTTACAACATCAGTTTTTCATTCCCACTGTAAAAATTACTTGTAAAAATAAAAACATCTATCTTAAGTTTTCAACAAAAGGTATCCAATTAAAAAAAGTTATTGCTTTTAATATATTTCCCAAATTAAAAGAGAAAGAGAAAATTCTTACATTTCCCAGTGTGAATTTCCTACTCTATGGAAACAAAAATGCTCTCTCTCTCCAAATACAATCTGAAAATGAAATATCTGAGACTAGTCATAGTACTAGTCAGATCTTAGCCTTTTCATTAACTCTCACCTATAGAGTATAACAGCATTCATCAGCTGGCCTTGTATTTGTGAAACTTTAAGAAAATATAGGAAGTCTCTTTGTGGAAAGAGGGGCAATAAAAAAAAATCAAAAGCATCATATATACAAGTGCTGGCGAGGATGCGGACAGAAACACTCTTATACTGCTGGTGGGAATGTAAACTGGTTCAACCACTATGGAAAGCTATGTGGAGGACCCTCAAATTAATGAAAATGGAAATATCATTTGACCCGGCAATCACTCTTCTGGGAATCTACCCAAAGGAGACCTTAATGTGGGTACAAAAGGACACCTGTGCTCAGATGTTTATTGCAGCACTATTTATAACTGCAAGAACATGTAAACAACCCAAATGTCCCAAAACAGACAAACGGATGAAAAAGATGTGGTATATATATATATATATATACACACACACACACACACACACACACACAATGGGGTATTACTCATCAATTAAAAATGACAAATTTGATGATTTTATGGTAACATGGATATATCTAGAAGAAATCATATTAGCAGAAACAAGTCAGAAAAAAAAAGACAGAAACCAAATAGTTTCACTAATATATGGACAACCAAATGGAAGTACACAATGGGGTGGGGGGGACCAGCGGGAGCAGCCAGGGAGGGGAGGAGGTGGGTGACCCCAGGGGATTACAATGATGTGTGATACATATATAAATAAATTATTTATATAGCAAAAAATAAACTGATCACAGGATGGCTTGAAGATAAGTCCCCAAATAACATTAATGACATTTTGTGTTCCTACAAAGTATTTGGGGGGGGGGGTAAATTCTTCTGAAAATAAAAATAAAACAACAAAAAACAAAACCCCAAACCCAGTAAATCCTGCCATTGTTGACAGGACAACATATCCTGTTATGCAAGCCCTTACCCTTACTTTATAAGGAAGCAAATATAACAGTTATCACAGCTTCTGACACTGGCAGTTAGTCAGTAACCGCCTACACTTTGTGATGGACCACAGACGTAGGTACTTAAACAAATAATTCTCACTGCAAGGCGTAGGGGAGCCTCATCTTCCACAAGCTATTGGCTGAGACTGTGTCATAAACATGCATTAGGGTTTTCCTATGCCCACAAATATCATGACTGTGACACAAACAGCCAACACCCAGTATGCCTTCCCCCACATGTGTTAAGAACTGGCCACATCTCTTGATTCTTTGACTATTTTTGTCATTGCACAGAGTTGCATGCAAAAATCCCCCACAGCTCTTTCTTTTTACACCTTTGCATTATGACCACTTGATGCTGCCTACTCACTATTTAACCAGCTGTAGGGAATGTGGCATGACAGTACTGATGGCTTAGCAAGAATCACCCATGCATTCTGATTGTTAGAGCCTGACACTTTGGTTTGTGAAGGGCAGCTTTTGTAACCAAGTGAGTTAACAAAATAGAACACAGGAGAGTGTACCTGGGGATATAAGAGGCTTAGAAAGCTCCCCATCTTGGTCAAGCAGGACATCTCACCAGCCTAAACATCTCTTCGGGGAGGAGTTTGGGAGAATTCAGAAGTGATATTCATTGAAAACTCCCACCCAGCAACTTCTCTATAATTTACCCACAATTCTCCTTTACCAGGTCTCATCCTCAGTCTTCTGTTTGATCACTTCAATGGAGAAAACAACAATTTTTAGCAAAGTTGTATCAAAAGTCTGTAGCAGAGCTGATGGTGTTAGACAAGAGCTCTCTTTCCTTTTCTTTTTTGACAGTGTTCTCAATACCAATTAGCTCCTCCAAAAGTACATCTTCCTTCAATTCTTTTGAGTAGAAAATTCTAGATCAACACAACACAAGTGATAATTATATTAAATGGGCAGTTTTCACTTGACTTGAGGGTGAGAACTAGAGTGAAACAAAAGAGTATTCTTTCATGGAGGGCTACAAACTATACCAGATTGTCAATAATCTAAACAATTTGGACCATGGTCCAAGTTAAATGTAAGAAACCATCCTATACAAACTCTGGATTATTATATCAATTTGGACATTCTGCATTCAAAATCAATCTGGGTATTCTGTTCTTATTCCCAGATCATTATTTTATGTTTTGTTCTGTTTCTGTGAGACTATTTGGTTCACACATAAACAAATACCACTTAAGAATGCTATATAAAGCTATATGGATCACCCACTGGGTAGAGAGCTAATTTTGGTGATTGCTCTCAGGTTAAAAAAAAACCCTCATTTTATCATCATTGTAATTAGTTGACTTGATAAAGCAAGGTCTCAAAGCATCCTGGTCTTCAAGAAAGTCAGATTCTGTGAAAGTTGTGGGTATCCTGTTTGATTGTTCTGTTCTCCTGTGTGTCACCTAGAATTGGTTTAGAGTATTGTGGGATTTTCCAGTCATTTGTGAATCTCACTTGCTTTATGTGAGTTGACAGTGTTCATGTTTTCAGCTTCAAACCAACAGTTTTACACATACCACTTACTGGTTTTATTCTCACTTAATTATAAATGGAACCGATAACAATATTTCAGCTTCAACTTCTTCTGTATGGTGTTTCTGAGATATCTTCTCTTTGGAAGTTGATCATATTTACATATTTTATCAAGAGAAGTAGAGATCTTCCTGCAAGTTTTTTTTTCCCCCAGAATTTTCACTATTATTAGTTATCTGCACCAGCGGAAGTTTCTACCAAACATTTGACCACACCAGACTGTAGAATTCACCCTCTCCTTTTACTTGCAGTGAGTCAAACTCATCACCATATTATTATCTGAAAGTTTTTTCTTAACGTGTTCTTTTTGACTTTCTGTATCACTTTGGTGCACAACTTATAATCAAAATATTATTTAAAAGGTTTATTCCCCCATATATACATAACTCCCACTCCTGAAGTTTCTTTGAAGGTTGAAATATTAGTCTCTTCTGTATGACAGTTATAATGATTAAAAGAACTCTGGAGGCCGGGTATGGTGTTGTGTACCTTCAATCACAACCTACAGAACGAGGCAGAGACTGGGAATTGCTTAAGTCCTCAGGTTTGAGACCTCCCTGAGGCAACATAGCGAGATTTCGTCTCAAAAAATAGCTGGGCATGGTGCGGTGTGCCTATAATCCCAGCTACCTGGGAAGCTTAGGATGGGGATTGCTTGAGTCTGTGGTATCCTTGGGCAATGTGAGCCTGCAGTTCCCCAGGCAAAATAGCAAGACCTAGTCTCAAAAAAAACAAAAACAAAAACAACAAGAAAACCTCTGGAAACAGATTGCACAAGCTTAAGTCCTAATGACAACTCTTGCTTGCTGTCAGTGTGACCTTGAAAAGATTACTACACCTCTCTACTTATTTTTAAAATCTTTAATAATTATTAAGGATAATAATATTATCCTTAATAATAATAATATTATTAAGGATAATAATACTTAGTGTGACAGGGTGGTTATAAAACTATATTTGTAATGATTATTGTTTACTGATAAATGTAAAATTCTTAGGTCAATGCTTGACATAATGAACATTACTCAAGTCTTAGCTATTATAATATCTATAGTCATATGTATGCAAAAGCTGTTCAGATTATACATGTTCTTTATCTCATGATTGCTGTGCTTTTTTTTTCACTATAGCATAATTATCTTGACCATTTACTAGGAAAATAGTACATAAACAGTCTAGTCCATAATTCAATCAAGAGACCATGAGTATCTTGGATATTAATTCAAGAATACTCAAAGGAGTAAAACTGAGCAAAGGATAGAGAGCTTATCACACAAAATTCAGAGCATTGCCTTGATACTACCTCATAAACAATAGTGTTGTCTGTCAGGGTCAAACACCCCTGACTTCCATGGTAACTGAGGCAAAGAACATAACTAGATGGATCATATATGGACAAATAAATCAAATATACCTCAGAGAGTTGATAATAGGGTCATATGCATGTGCACACTCAAGTACATATTGACCTAAAGGAGAATATTCTTGTTGCTGAAACTTAAGCTGCATTTAACTTCACAAAAGAGCATAAAGATTTTTTTCGTCCCGCCTTCAGAAATGAGCATAAAGATTTTTTTGTCAGTTTCACTCAAATCCCTGTAAGAGATGTCCACCTGCTGCAAATAAGTCCAAATCTCATACAGTTGAATGTTGAACAGAATTATAAAAAAAAATTGGTGAGAAACCACTTCTTCAAGTAGAGAGTTCATTTAAGTAATCACATAAATCTCTGTTGACACATGGAAGAATTCCAGAGAGTAATACATTTGTTTACTGTTAATTTTTGAGACGATTTTACAAGAACCCTCTTATTAAGAAACAGATATCTCCCCTTATGACTTCCCAATATTTTGAGAACCATTCTTCTTCAGATTCAACATAAACATTTTGGTAATCTGGCATCAGCTTTGGATGGAGGGTGACCAATTGGATATTCCTGTTTTTAAGTTCTCATGTCCTGAGAAACTTCTCAGTTGCAAACATACTGGGATTGTTGGTGACCCTGACGAGGAGTGCAGAGCAATCAAGTAGCCTTAAATCCAAGGGAAGACTGACCTCACGGAACAGAGACAGGTTGTGAGAGCTGAAGAAGAGACACTGCTGGGAATGGACTAACCAAAGTAATTCCATTTTGTTTAAAACCTCCATTTTGAAACCATGTCCTTTCCCTGCCCTCACTTGAAAGTATCCCCTGTCTTGTTTCTGCTTCCTCTTATTCCTGGCTGTACCTGACAACCATCTTGTCCATCTGATGGATGATGGGTGCCAGCATTGTTCTTCTGATAGATGGTGGGTGTCAGCATTACTGGACACCAGTTATGGGAACACAACCTACTCCTGCTTGCTTGCATCACAATGGGTGGTGGTGGTGGTTTTGCCCTATAAAAGGTTGTAACAGAGACTGCTTGGGGTCTCTCTTGCCATCTTGGCTTGGGGACCCTGGTGCACCAGCTTCTTATCAATAAACCTGCTGTTGTGAATATCATTTGGAGTTCTGGTGTCTTGTTGAGTAGCCCACAAGTCATAACAGACATCAAATACCATACAAACCTGCAATCATCCAGCTAAAATGGAGAATGGATTGTTAAAGGTCAAGCATGGTCTAAAATGAGAGTGCAGAATTTCCTGGAACCTCTGACCAAAAAAAAAAAAAAAAAAAAAAAAAAAAAAAAAAAAAAAAAAAAAAAAAAAAAAAAAAAAAAAAAAAAAGATTTTATTCCACTTCCAGTATCTTCTCCATGCTATTTTGGTACTAATATCAACATTATGGAACTAAGCAGGATACCAGAGATGGTTCCCCTAGGGGGTGATGGCCTGTGGGAAGTGAATAAGCTCTTATTGTGGGGAAGGCAAAATTCCTGCACAGCCCCTTTCTCACCTGTTGACAAAGCTTTGTGGGCTACTAGGGAAGGAGCAGCAACCTCTATTGCTTTCAAACTGTAGATGAAGGACTTCTGATATACAGGGTAGAAAAAGGGGAGGACAGGCAATTTCTATCTCTGGTAAAGAGCAGCAGGCATAAGTCTTAGATCAATGATCCCATGCCAATACAATTAGGGGATTCTCTATATTGGCAGGAGGATGAAGAGATTTTTCATCTTCTCAAGAGCCATTGAATGCCAAGGAACTGAGAAAGAACCACTCTTAAAACCTAAGCATAAAAGGCTTGCCCTAGAGAGGTTGAACCAGTGTGACTGAGAGATCTCTGGCCTTACCACCAAGCTAGTAAGCACCAAATAACAAGTAGGAGAAAGGTTCAAGCATGGAAAGAGTCACCTTCACTGGGAAGGCTAGGAGCTGAGAGTGGAATAGGAAGTGAGAAAATCCCTACAGTTCTCCAGTCTACACCCTAAGATAATACAACCCTAGAAGAAGTAGAGATCAGCGATATTCTGAAAGTAGAACAATAAAACCCAAGTCCAGACAACCTACTGATTAGATGGATTCAACACTGATGCTACTGACCTTGCAGAAGGAGGAACATACTTATTTTGAGTCATATATATGAATTTTCTCTTTATCTTTTTTCTTTGATTCCATTATATTGAAAGAAAAATATAGCATCTTAACTATGTACATTTTATATAAAGGACAATTATCTTTTCTGAGAGATATTTCATGAAGAAATTGACAATGCCTACAAAAACTTTTTAAGATGTACATTACAATGAGTGATAATATTGTGTAAGATAATATTGTGTATCTCCCATTATTCAAACAACTTTATATTCTATTAAAAATCTGAACCACAACCGTTTCCCCCTTAATCAATCCATTTTTCGGAACACCTGCCTTTTTAATCACAATAACTATGATCATAATTAAAAGTTTTTCCTGACTTAAATCCATCTGTCCTCTAAAAGACTAGACCATCTTTAATTTAGAATACAAATCACTGATCCTGAGTCATACTACCTGGTTCTCTATCTTCAGTAGGTTAGGTAAATATTTGATACCTTACTTAATCAAATAATTAAAACTCTTTACTGCTCTATTCCTTAATAGAACAATAAAACCTGCTCGAATTTGAAATGTATAAGATATTAAAATTAGATATAATATTTGCATAGTTTCTGCAAATCATTCTAAGATATTAAATCAAATGAACACAACATATTTATACCATCAATTACTATTAAAAGCATGTTGAAAAATCTCTTCTACTTAAGATATCTGGCAATCAGCATAAATAAGTAAATATGAGACACATGAAAAAATAAGAAAAACAACTCATATTCAAAAGAAAAAGCAGCAGAACTGGATTCAGAGATAATTTATGTTAGAACTATGAGAGAGGGAGTTTAAAGTAACTTCAATATATTAATCATCTTTACTAAAGATTTTAGTAGAAAAAGTGGCTAACATGAATCTGTGGATGTGAAACCTGTGAATACAGAGTTTTTCAGATGAGAGCATCAGACAACTTCTTCACTAAAGTTAATTAGTTTATAACCACTGTACCCCCATAATTTGTAATAATAATATAACTTGGAGTGGATTGATGAGGTGAGAGCACTCCCTCTCAGTTTTTCTTTCCTTCCTTAGTCCTTTTTCTACAGCTTATCTATGTAAACCAGATTCAGGTCACACATCTGAAGCAGCTGAAATAGCTCTGTCAGCACCTGAATTGACAGTAGTGACAACAGCTGACAGACATCTGAGACTTTTCTGTACAAGTACCATAACCTTGCAGTTCTAGACTGCCTGTGGTTAGAATGCAGTCCTTTAATTGCTAAGGCTTTCATTTGAATAAGGATAAGGGTGTGGGTGATATGGGTGTAGGGTAAAAGTTGGTGAGGGAACTCTGAATGAGGGAGTTAGGAAATGGGTGTAGGTAATTGCTGTGCATCATTTGCAAACCAGAAAAGTCATTGCAAATGAGATAAGGAAAACCTCTCTCGTTAACCAGTTCCCAGAAAACTAGGGACTGATTTACTATAATGACCTTCTGAGACTGCAGTGGTGCCCGCTGGCTTCCCTAAATCAGATAGCCACCACCTGCCTACACTCCCCCCTTCTATTACTCTTAGACTTTAGAATGTTGTCTCTCAGGTTTGTTTGTCTTCTTTGAAATTCAACAGGCCCTCACGTTGTGTTCCTATAAATACCCCTTTCTTTTGTTAATAAAGTTGTCTCATGGTCCATACTTCCATTTGACCCCCAGCTGTTGCTTGGTAAATCTCTTCTTGTGAATTTATTTCTCTGTACCTTGCGTATGGCGGCCAACAGGTAGTCAGTTAGGAGCAGGGTGCCCCAGGACCATTGATAAATCTGAACAAAGAGTTTGTTCTCCCACCCCCCCCCAGCCCAGGTGTCTTGAACTCATTTATCAAACTAAATGGGAAACAATCTGTTGGATTCAGAGTTGTCCCAGCCCATTTAAAAATGGAAACTTCAGTTCAGAACACCAACACAGTACACAATGCAAGGCTCTACTCACTTCCTGCGAGATAAAGGCCAATATAAGATTTTTGCAGAGATCATTTTTTTTTCTGAATGTTTTAAGTGAGTAGTTTCCAATACTTCCATTCTCCTAAAAGAAAATATATGTAAACTACATATAACAAAATTTTCTAGTGGTTCTTGTAATGAGAGGTGGGGGTGTGATGGGGGTAAAGGAGGATTTAGCTGGGGGTGAGATTGGGAGTGAGTGGGTAGGGGGATGGTGAGCAGTGATTGGGAAAGGTTTCATGATTTCAACAGCTCTTCAGTTTGGTCAGTAGAATTATCCCTTCTCTGTCTCTTGATGTTCTAGTTGTTACCGAGAAGTTCTGAAGAATTCCTTGAACTATATTTTCATGTAATTGAACGTCACCAAAGAAGGCATTTTTTAATTTTTAAAAATTTTTTGTGGGAAGAAAACAAGTTACATACAGATAGGTATACAAATTACAATACCATTGTAATTACCATTGCAAAATTATAACCATGCAAAATACTATTTACTGACGTGTGACTTAAAAGTTTCAAATACCATACCATAGGAATGAGAAACATCAAATCCAGTATATTGATTATCATTTCTGGGAATGTATATTGGGGAATAGGATAGAAGAGATATCCACAGAGAATGTCAGCTATCTCTGTGATGGCTGGTTTTTAAAATTTAATTTAAATTTTAAAAAAATTTCATTTATATGTGTATTTATATTTACATTACATTATTGTGTATCCTGGGGCTTTCCCACTTCTGTAACACCTGTTAACCATCCTACTCTTTTGTGCCCTTCACCTCCCCTACCTTTTGCCCCCTCCTCCTCTCTTGCTCCATTGTTCAGTCCCATTGGTTATTTCTAATTTTTCTTATTCTGTTTATTTTTTTTCCCCAATATCCATCATATAAGTGAAACCATCCTATATTTCTCTTTTTATTTTTTGGTTTATTTCTGCTAATATGAGTTCTTCTAGTTCCATCCATGTTACTGCGAATGACATGTTTGTCCTCCTTGATTGATGGATAGTATTCCATCATGTACATATACCACATTTTTTTTTCAGCCAATCGTTGGTTTTGGGGCATTTATGCTTTTTTGTTTTTTTGTTTTTTTTGAGACTAGGTCTTCCTATTTTTTGCCCGTGGAACTGCAGGCTCACATTGCCCAGGGTACCACGGACTCAAGCAATCCCCAGCCTCAGCTTCCCAGGTAGCTGGGATTACAGTCGCATGCCACCACACCCAGCTATTTTTTTGGAACTAGGTCTCACCATGTTGCCCTGAGGGGGACTCAAACCACGTTCACTGATCCCCGCCATGGCTTCCTAGGATGCCACTTTACAGGCATGCACAACCATGTCTGGCCTGGTTTTTCCCCAAATCTTGGCAATTGTAAACAGAGCTGCAATGAACATGAGCATACAGATGTCCTTTTGAATTAGTGTTTTCATGTCCTCTGGGTAGATTCCCAGTAATAGGATTGATGGGTCAAATGGTAAGTCCACTTTCTATTGTTTGAGGGTCCTTCATACAGTCTTCCATAGTGGTTGGACGAGTTTGCACTCCCACCAGCAGTGTAAGAGAGTTCCTTTTCCTCTACATCCATGCCAACATTTTGCTGCTGTCCATTTTATTTATATGAGCCATTCTTATTGGTGTAAGATAGTATCTCAGGGTGGTTTTAATTTGCATTTCCCTGATTATTAGTGATGTGGAGCATTCTTTCATATGCCCATTAGCCATCTGTATCTCCTCTTTGGTGAATTGTATTTTTAGTTCTCCCCATTTTTTTTTTTAATATTTTATTTTTATTTTTTTTTTACTTTGTTATACATATTTTTTAAAATTAATTAATTAATTTATTTTACCAGGATTCACC